>JAUTBT010084570.1:0-51680 GCA_032361225.1 Lepetodrilus schrolli | reverse complement strand
CAAGAAAATGCTCTACATAAAAACGAGTCGACAATCGGAAGACCCACACTGAAAATGTCCGTTTGATTGTATTCATGCGCCACAGTTTATGAAATCATCACCGCCATTAGAAATTAGTTCATTAGAAATTATAAGAAATGACCGTCATTTTATGGTTGTTACTGAAGTATAAATGATTTTAAAGTGCTGGTTAAACTTGTGTGAACGTCAGAGTTTAACCAGCACTTTAAAATCGTTTATACTTCGGTGAACAACCATAACATGACGGTCATTTCTTAATTTAATCACACAAACCGAATCCTCGTGTAGCATGTCAAGACCGTTTGGGCCGTCATTTAGATTAATTCATTTAAAATATATCGAAAGGCGATACAAATATTTACATTAAGCCATTATGTAAAGGAAACTGAAGATGATTGCTTTGAGGTTGCACATGCGCACTCGCAATTCCAATATGGCTTATTATTACGATGTTAAATATAATGTGGCAATGCTAGGTAGTATCCTGTCACATTTACTTCAACCTCGGTAGTTATTTCAGACTTTCATCAGGATAGTGTTTTACGAAAGGGTCACTCTGGTAGTCCTGGTCAAAATCAAAGTTTGCGTCATTACCTGCTGTAATAAACTCACGAGGTACTGTAAATCAGGAAATTAATGCGTCAGTATGCCATGCTTTAGGCCATGTTCTACAGTGCAACCCTTTCTAGAAGTGCATCCCAGATCTCTTGAATAGTGGAAAACAACCCCAGTTACATTCATTGTTCAACTCTCTAATAAAAAGTCTGGGTAGTTTGTTATCCAGATGTATTATGCTGTTCTTTAAGAACGCATTTAGAATTGTTCACTTGCATTATTTTGAGGTTACTCTTTAGCCTTGCAATCACAGTCAGGTTAGACTGAGTCAGCATTAAATTTACAATATGTAGTATTGTCATAGTGTTACAATAAGTTACACTAATAATATTTCTAGACAAAGTACGATTAGTTTTTCTACTTGTAGTGAATCAACATGCCTGCAGCAATTTAGGTAAATATAAAAATACGGGAGTATACCACAGGTAACTAAACCAAGTCTGGTTCGTCTCAATAGTAAATTATAGGAAGTTGGCATGGCTAGATGGAAGTGCTACTAGAGGAACAACTAGTTCTACTGTCAACATCATCCTTACTGCAGATGAATAGAACATGTTTTATGTTAATATCACTGTATGCCTTGGAGTCCGTTCTTCATGTATCCAATTGCTTGCATTATATTTGATCATGTCAAACAATGTTTTACCTGAAGTTGATACTTACTTATTAGTAAACATACTAGTATATGTAGTTGTACTGTGGACAGGTTGACCTTGCATGTATTCATTCATGTAAAGAAGCATGAATTCAATATGACTATGTAGTCCGTGTTTTATGGTTTTTTAAACTGGTTACGAAATCATAAAATTTGAAATACTTCTACTGAATACCACATGGTAAGTATTACTAAAGTCGGTCGTCCTTCAAGAATGTTGATAGTAAAACCTGAGCCCAACCAAGACAAACTGCCCTGAGGTTATGAACCTTTTTGATTATGATTTCATGCTCAAGCTCAAATTTTATAGGGAGATTTCTGAACAAAACTTTTGAGTTGAGCATTAAACCATATTCAAAAGAGGTTTGGTAATCTGGTGGCCAGCTGGACTGACTTACATCATGACCTCGGAAGGAAGTTGACAATAATCAGATTAGAATATTTTGAATAGTAAAATAACTAAATCTTTACAAAGCTAATTGTGCAGAGCACAAACTCAACTGAGTTCTAGTCAGTAGAAGTTAGATTATCTGGACCCATGTTGTTAAATCACTGATTTAAGAAAACCATTTCAAACAAGCTGACAATAACTTAAATTGGTAGACAAATTGTCGGCATACTGTCGCATCCTTTCTAGCATCTGTTACTGCGTAGCTGGAGGGTTTTCGTTAGACATGCAAGCTTGTGTTGGGGTATGCCTGTTGATATACAGTATTGTTATTCAAGGAGTACTTAGATGCATTGTGACTTGTCTCTGGTGCCAAAGTAGTTCCATGTGATATTATCTATATTTTTGTGAACTAAAATGATTGATTTACATTGACTAAATAATTAGCAGCCTGACAAAATCGATCATACTTCAAGCTGTAGATGTATGCAGACTGATGAACATTGTGTTTAGTTTACTTGGCTGTTGAAGTTACTACCCAGTATATGGAGCTCTTAGGGACAAAAACATTTCTATGCCTGTGAGTCTTATTTTGTCTGATGGTGAACTCATCAGAATGTATTTATTCCTAGGCAGAAAACCTGTCTTTTGCATCTTCTCCAGCTCATTTGTAATAGTTAATTACTTTGTACATATCCTGTGGGCATTGCTATCTGACTCCATAACCTGCATGTCTTAGGTTGGTCTGACATTGTAATGTCGTGGCCTGCATTTCACAAAAGTGTCAGACTAGTCTTGGCATAAATCTGGGCATAAGCCATGCTTTCACTATAACAGGAAACTACATAAGCCTTGATTTAGACCCAGACTGCTGGAAGAAACCTTTTGTTAAATGCAGGCATGATGTTCATGCCTCTGTGACACCAAAACCTCACATATCAGTGATGGTGGTTAGTGTTCCATTCATTGTTCTGGACAGATAACCCTGTACTGTGAATGGAACGCTTAAGGAACACAGGAAGTAGCTTAACAAAGAATACACCCAAACAATAGCATTTAGCATGATAAATAACCTGACCTCAATGCAATATCTCTTTTAAATGAGATTGTAGTACTTTTAATAGACACATTTTTTTTTTTTAATTGTAACAAATCATTATATTTTCAAATTAGAATTGAGATCCAATTGTCAATAAGATTGCATGCAGCTCGCTTTGAACCTTAATACCATGGAAACCCATCTCTGTATCTGTAACAAGGTATTAGACATTACACAATTGTCTATTGTCTATATTAGCACATTAGTACAGTCTGATCCTAGTCTTTGGCAGACTGTAAAAATGAACCATCCGTACATGAGATGAGGACAGGTTGGACACATCCCAGATAGTGCTGTACCACGCTCCATTGCTGTGCAGCACGTCCTGAACTGTCCCAAGACAGTGATTGGAACACCACCTAATCTAGAAGACAGCAATAACTTCTTGAATCTCATTCAAAGGGAGGCAACCTGTACATTGTTAGAGCATCCCATCTCAGGTATTGCTCTGGTCTATATGCATTGAGAGATGCTATTTCCATGATGTATTGATGTTAATTCGGCCTAAATATATGATGGCATGTTCACTATATATATAAATCCAGAGTTTGCTAGCAATTTTCAAGGTGCTTCATTGAAGAAATAGCTGTTCAAAAGTAGTGGAACTTTGACTAAGAAAGAGAAATAATTTGATTATTTTAATGAACAACATGTCATATTTTAACATTGTTAGAAGATATCAGTGTTGTCACATGGCATTAGAGTAATTTTGCATATTATATCATTTCTTTTTGACAAATAAATTCTTTTGGTTATTAACCATTTCCCAGCTAGATTAATCTAAAGTTGAAATTCTAATTCAATTCTCAAAGCAGTTTTTGTGTTTACTCGTTTTCTAGCAGGAAAAGGGTTAATCATAGGAGCAGTAAATACAGTATGGCAACTATACAGTATGGCAACTTCAGCAGTGAATGATTGACCAATATTCTAGGAGCTGCCATTCCTTGTTTGCAAGTTGTAGCCCAGATACCTGAATCATTGCCATCCCATCCTAAACCATAGTGTGTGTGTGTACATACATTGATGACCTTACTTTGGGTGTGCTGTGTCAATCTTAATGTTCTTGATTAGTCATCTAGTTTACTATGCTCCACTCCTTAGTGTTAAAGGCCCACTACCAACAGAAATATGGCTGAGTATAGACCTATTGTCGTCACAAATATATGTAATCATTTTAAGAATAATTATTTTGTTTTTATTATGTAATCTCAACCTGACTTTGAGATAGTTGACTTTTTTTCCGTTTCTCGAGTTGATCGATACATGCTGTGTTTTATGGATCTGAATATGTCTGTGACAGGTTGGTGATGATAATACTAATGATGATGATAATTATGATGATGATAATGTTATGTACATTGCTTGTATCAAAGTGTAAAATAATAAATAATTGAATAAGACAATTGATGTTGCTGTTTGAATACAATTTTGTTCATATCTTTAACATTGAAACTTTCATCTTGATATATACTCAACAAAATAAATTAAGGTCTGGCAGGTATTATGGGGGAACACTTTCTTCCAAATTTCAAAACTCTGCTTGATGAGTTTGGTGCCATTCTTCTTCTTCCAGTGTGTCTGCACGTTCTTGAAGGGTACACTGAGTCTGTAGATGTTTGGACATTCCTTGTTAAAATAATAAAAAGCTAAATTAATATGTCCAAGATGGTAACTTAATTCATTTTGTTGAGTATATTATCATTAACTGCAACATTTCAAGTAAGATAACCAGATTGAACACAAGACAAGTGGTGTGCCTGATTGGTCTAATTCTTGACAAGTTTGGATAACAAGGGGTGGGTAGCACCTCCGATTCTGTGGTAGATTGTCAGACGTTGCAGCCAAATGTCCTAGTGTGAACATGCTCCATGGTATCAATATCAATGGAAGTAATGTTTCATGACCTGGACGTCCAGGCCTCGATGTCTGTACTGTTGCAGTACAGCTGTTGCCATTGGTGACGGTACACTATTACTGCAACACTTTTACTGCAACACTATTTACTGCAACACTTTTACTGCAACACTTCACATAACAGGTATTGTAGGCTTCATCATACCATACACTGTACTGTACGTGCAAGTAAAATATATAAATCAGCTCAAAACATAAATGACTTGGATATCAACACAACAATATCCGTGTTGTGATATTTTAATGAGCATCTGACTACTGACCTGGGGACCTTTAACGAAAGGTTCTTCCGGACGTACGACAATCTTAAGGATTATTATAAAAGGGCCAAGGAAAACAGGCCTGCATTTTGCAGTTTAATATCTATTTTACCTATCGCACTGTTCAAAGTCTAGGATTCCCTCCTGCCTATTGCAGTTACCGATATTTCAAATACATTTGTGTAAATTAACTGCTGCCAGCCCTTTATCTTCTGACAATATCGATATTTCAACATTACTTAAAAGCCCCGTTATACAACTTTACATTAGTTTGCAGAGTTCCCAGTGTCGGCGCTCGGTCTGTTTAGCCGATTCATGACAGACAGGTACTTGCTGACCCGTCCATTAATATTAGATTATGTTATTTAGATTTTGCATTCTACTGCCTGTGATACTTGACATGTTACCATGGGTTTTCGCATGAATAATTATCTTTAAAATAGTGTAGTAATACAATAATTTCAACAACAAAAAATTGTTTTAAAGCACGAATACATCAAAATAAATGTATCTAATAATATATGTTGCATAAAAGCACGATTCCATCGGCTAGAAAGGCCCCATCCTCTATACATAGGGTGATCCGCTTGAAATTATGAAGACCCCGGCAATAATGTACTAGAAAGACGGCGACATGGTAGGAGTCCTACTTGATCTGCTCAATTAATGTATCGTATGTACAATTACTTTAAACATTAACCCTCGTACGACCTTACACTCGAGACCTTACACTCGGTAGTGGTGTCCGGACCCCTACTTTTATAAGTGGCATCAAATTAATACTAAATGACAAAAATTGTTTAAATTTAATAAATAACAAAAAAAATAAGTCTATGAAAACATTCTATATATTGTATGGACTATAATTTAATAGTATTCATGATTAATTACGTAAATGCCAGAAAGATAATTCACTGACAGTGAAGACTACTCAAATATTTACTAAATAGCTATACATATATATATATATACAATCTTCAATCAGTAATAATTACACCAAATTACTCTTGTGTAATCCTCAACTATAAATAATAAACAGTATATATGTATACAATGACACTTAAAAAAACATATACATCACCGGGACACTCGGGCCTAGCACTAGTAGCAGGCCGTGCCGTGTTAACTCAACTGAGAAGCAGGTTAAATGGCAAAAATATGTATACTGTTTATGAACATGCTTGATATCAACAGAATTGCCTCATGTCTTGTAGAATTGCCTCATATGTCTTGTAGAATCAAATTAGGCAATTACCGTCGGTGGGATAGTACTTCACGTCACATAAAAAGGCTAAATATTCAGGACACGGCAGAATTCACAGCTGGAAAACTATACCTTCCCAGAGACCATATCTGTATATGGTCTCTTACCTTACAGGTCCGTATGTCAGTGATAGCACCTCGTGCAGGTTAGGAGCAAATCAAGTACCAAGGAAATGTCGCACATAGTGAAAGTATCATCAAATGGCCGGTAGTGGTCGCCTGATTGCATCGAGTACTTGCGTAATGTGTTTCTTGAGCAGAGCGTCTATATTATACTAGTAGACGTGCACGGTCCCTTGTGTTGATTGTAACAAGTGAAAACGTCTGTTTTAACTAAGAATGTAGGCTAATACCAGAAACAAAAACAGAGAACTATTTACATAATGCCATTCTATTCAATAGGGTTTGAAACACATTGTTTGTATTAGCAGTGTATGGCTGCGTATCCGAATTTCTTTGGTATCCCAAGTTTGTGACATACTTTTACACATCATAATTCCATGCATTTACCGTATCTGCAGTACTTCTAGGTATATATCATCACTTAGAACGCCATCTGCTATCAGTTTTCTTTTCAACATTATCATTGATAATACTATGATTACGCAGTGTAAGTATTGCGCTTTGTGTCATGAAGTATTGATACTCAAATACTGCCACTTACATTCCTCAATAGCTGCTGTAAGCGAAGGTGATTACCCTGTGAAATCAAAAGTTGTTTTTGTTTACTTTTATCTACATACAATAGTGTACAGGCATGCGAGGCCCGAGTTAGCCGGTAGTGGCAAGTTAGCCGGATAGTAGAAATTAATAAATTGTACTGCTTTCTTTTCTTCATTCTATTAAGTATTTACCGAGATAATCTACCGAATCTACTGATATCTCTATCAACACATATGTCAAACTGTATGAAACGGACATCCAATCATACAAAGACTCAAAACATTGCTTTACCCCCAGCGGAACAAATGTATTTTAGGCTCAATCCAGCTCCCTCGACCATACCGCTCTGGCCAGACCGACATTCTAACCACTATGCCACAGGAATATTATAAGTATATTTAGGATATAGTACCCGACCATGCCCATATAACAAGTATCTTGTGGTCAGCAGAGAAGGATAGAGGGATCTCGAGCTAGATCCGGGCCGACGCTCTAACCTCGACACCACGGAGACAGTATAGTAGTATATGGGAATATTGAGGATCGCTATATAAAATGTTAGGGGTTCGCACGGACCATCTTGGTGGGGAGGGGGGAGGGGGTAGTCCTACTATATGCAGGATAACTTTTTATTTAAAAACATGTTTTTATTTTATTATAATGTATATTTTTTTTAATTGTATATATGGAAGCTTAAGGAATACCGACATCTGGAAAGCTGTAGTTTCATATTACTTTTATCGTACAAAAACACATGATTGGGTCCAAATGGACCCGGTTTCATCGTACGATGGTTAATTGTGAGTCTGTTTTTTTTAAAAAGGTGTCATAGGTATAGGCCCCAAGGGTGCAACGTTGACATTTACTTGTTAAGAATATGCCATTACTGGCTCTAGCACATGAACAGAATTCCAGAGTTATACCTCAAAAGTATAGGAGCACGAGAAGACGTTTGCGTGAGGTAAATGCTTCACACACGAGGTACCGTCATCAATAACCGTTTGTTTGACAGAGATTTTCGGAAATACGTCAACTTTTCCATATAATTCATTTATTGTCACCTCCGGTTGTTTGTATAATGCACTTCTTGAACACATTTTCACAATAAAACAAATTAAACATCACCGGTTGTCGACATTTATCTTGAGATAAAAATATTGAAAACCAGTGGGATATTCGGGAAAATGTAGCTTGTTGCCAAATATACTTGTATAGTAAAATCAAACGTACATACTTTCTTCTAGTAAAATACGTTTGACAATGAAATATGTCCCCAAAATGTGATTGTATGCCTTTAAACACGTTAAAGGGCAGTGGTATTGGGCAACAAGCTACAATTCCCCGCATGTTCCATTGTTTTTAAATATCGAGAGGTACAAAAAATACAAAAATATAATAAAATATTAAAATCCAGTGGAACATGCCTGAAAATGTAACTTGTTGACCATGAAATATGTCAACAAACTGTAATTGTATGCCTTTAATAAATGGATTCAAATAGTACCTGATAAATTTGTAATACATATTTTCTACACATCCAATTGAAAACACTATTTCAAGATTCCCGCGGCGCTGTTAAGCACAGAATTAAGTAACTAACTAACCATCTAGCTGGATATCCAAGTCATGTTCGTAAAACGATTGTAGTGCACTTCTTAGTCCTTTGGTAGTTCTGTGAAACAGGAACTTGTCCACCAGGGCCAAGTTCGTTTTATAAAAAGGAACTCTGATCACAATATAAATCTGGAACTAACTGAAAGTTTATGGTGCCCTGGCGTTCTGTTTCTCAGTCAATATACCCTGGTAATCAGGTAAGTGACCATACTGTAGGAATCCAGTGACTATGGATGAACAGGGATATACTGAGAGTTACATCATGTGTGCTGTATGCATTTAGTACACACGTACTCAGTGCAATGATAACAATAACATGAGAACCAATAGAATTCATTTATAGTGTTGTCGTGGTAACAATGCGACATATTTTATCAAAAGGCATCAACAAATAAAATGATTTAACATAAAAAATGTGACTTCAATATGGCACAGATATGTATTGCTTTGATAAAATTGGTCCAGGAATATTTCAGATGATACATGTATCATTTCTTGGTAGAAAGAAGAAATAATGATGCAAAATGTATAATGGCAGACTACTTCATCATTCACATGTTACATAGGTAGTAATGTATAGATTTCCAATATTTTGCAATATTTTACCATCTGTTGCAATTGAAATATCAATTGTTGGAATTTAATGCCATACTTGAGTTACCAGTAGCATTACCTTTATACTGTGCACTTTGTAATAACAGTAAGATTTACAGAAAACAATCAATCTACATCTCTCCATAACATGACTAATACATGCTCATATAGCTCCTATAACTAACACATGGTCCAATGTGAACTACTGCATAACATGGTGTAACGATTTTTGAAAGGATGTAAGAATGGATGCATGCATGTCAAAAATACCTTCCTGTGTCTAAAGCTAACCCTAATTCCATGTCACTGCCAGCCTGGTCCAATCAGCTGATGTGTGACAAATGCCCCTGAAACATGGAGAGTAAACTCAATATTTACTTTCAAATTTGGGGAAAACATTGCTACCAGGTACTGGTATAAACCCCTTGAAATCAGTAATTAACATTAACAATTAATTTAATTACATTGAAATGTTTAATTGACCTCGTTAGCACCTACCAAACCAGGTCAGGGACGACCATTGTTCGAATCAAGGTCCGCCCGCCACTCGCCTGAAGTACGCACCACGTGACAAACGAAATAATATACCGGCTGATAACCATAAATGACGTAGGTTGATAGTGTCCAAAGTTGTTCTGGTGCAGTAAGCAGTTCCAGAAGCTATTTTTATCACCGCAAGTGTCTAATTTTGGCAGCGACTTTTCCCAAGCGAGCAAGAAAATAGGCAGGAAATCAGGGACAGACAATGTAGAAATGTGTATGGTTTCTTTAGACTGCTTGAAAATCTTGAAGTGGGCAGCGATTGGCTGGATGGGTGTGGCTTTATTTTCTATGCTTAATAATAATCTGCCATTGTTTAACATGGGAATCATATGAAAACTAAGAGTATAGTCCTACTCTTTTTAATGACTATTTTGTAATATGCCATGGAAAGTTTGAATGCGTAAATGAAATTGATGCACAAGACATTGTTTTAAAAGCAGGAGGTAATCATTTTACTGCCAACATAAAATCTTCATTGTAATCTTTGATAATCATTGCAAATTTTACTGTTTCTATATTTATCCATCCCAGATTTCGTGGCAGCTTTCCTGCTCCCTTGGGAAAAGTCACTGCCAAAATTAGCATCTGCGTTGAGAAAAAGTAGCTTCTTGCATTGCTGATTGCAACAGTTTGGACACTATAAACCTATTATTTAAACTTATTTGTGGATATTATTACATACTTAATGGGGTGCGTACCTCGCTGGAAGTGCTACTTCTAACAACGGTCATCCAGTACCTGCATACAGTCATCACACCAGTGTACTCACCCCTTGACCAGCAGCACATTGAGCACATCGCGGATGCTGGGAAGGGGGAATAACTCCATCAATATCCATGACTTTCTCGCCTTCTCTTTTTACTACCTAATGTTAAAGTCAAAATTGGATCAGTCATTCATAGTACATATATGTATTTTATCTACAAAACTGTGGACTGCATCCTGGTATGATTTAATAATTACATGCTATGCAGCTACATGTGCATATTATCTATAAAGCTTGACTTGGTGAGTGTGTATCGAATTTATCAGAAATTGAAATAATTTCATGGCCATAATAAATACTTCACCTTGCTGTTAATGTCAAAGGTTACTTTGCATGGCAGCAACAGACCTTCAGATCTATCATCCCAACCACCATTCTGTCTCTTTATCAACTAGAAACAAATAAGGACTGTAAGGAGACATGCAGATGGTGTGATATATGATGATATATTATGATATAAAATGATATAAAATGATATAAGATGAAATAAGATGGTATACGATGATATAAGATGAAATAAGATGAAATAAGATGGTATACGATGATATAAGATGATATAAGATGCTCCTACTGGTCTCCACCAGCGGGTTTACCCCTTTGGCTCAGTGGGTAAGAGTGTTGGACTCACAATCCAGCAATTCGGGTTTGAATCCCAGGTGAATGAGTGAATTATGTTTCAATGGCACCCAGCATGCATTCTGGTTGTTCCTGGTGGCCTGTTGTCGTTGAATTGTCCCACAGAGAATTCCTAGCTATGGTGGCTCAGAAGTGACTGATTTAGTCAACATGTGGAGGGGGAGAATGTAGCCGGATGTGATATAAGATGCTCCTACTGGTCTCGGCCAGAGGGGTTACCCCTTTGGCTCAGTTGGTAGAGTGTTGGACTCACAATCCAGCAACTCGGGTTTGAATCCCAGGATCGGCATGATTCTGTTTGTTTCAGACACAAGATAGCCTGTGATTCATTTACCATATGGTGACATATCAAATTGAACTATTTGCATTGCCTCGTTCAAGACCGTCAGTTGACGATATCCCATTGTGACATCCCATTATGAATGTCATTCATAGCATCTGGTCTACAGATCTATATTAACCCGTATTCCACCAATGGAGCCTCAGAGGCCCAGCTGTCACTTTACCAGCATCCACAATAGTTAGTTTTCTATGAAAGTCTTTGATACTCAATGTAATCCTCATATCACACGTCAAATATATCCTAGAGGTGGTGCGATAAGCCAACTTGGAGTTTAGAATATGCGCAGAATACTCATGCATATGTCAAAGGTGAAAGCAAATGATCATTATTATAGTATAGTAAAATGCTATTAAAATGTGTATAACCACCACAATACTTTAAAGTGGTTTTAACAAACACATAATGCAAAATAGATGATAAACATGCATTATTCAGTAATTTCACATTGCTTGCTGTGTGAGGTCACAAGCCGCTGGTCAGCCATTTAGCAGCTAGCCTGGACCAATTAACGGTGTGGCTGGTCAAGCCCTGGTCATACATTTTCCAATGATTCTGAATTTATTATTTTGGATAGGTAGCGTATTACAAAATATGAAATGTTAGCATTTTTTGTTTTTCATTCCATAAACTATTTGCTGAGATAACAGCCATGGAAAGTTGCATGTCTGTACAACCTGTAAGTGTAAAATCACCCGTAAGAGTTAAAAGTTGCTTACCCGTAAATATAAAAAGATTACCAGTATATGTAAAAGGCATTCCTAACCGTATGTGTAAAAAAAATGGAACCGAATAAAAAGGATTACCTCCCCTGGATTGATGGAATGTTACTTAGTTACATTGGGGGACACAGTTGAGACGTATTTCAACCAAATACTTAAAAAACATTTTTGCCCAAATCAGGCTCAAAATGTCTTTTACATATTACACACATGGTGATTTTACACTTACAGATTGAACATGCCTTTATGTGTGTATGTATCTTCGCGAAAGGAAGTACGCCACCATTTGTGCAGCGAGCAATGTGAAATTACCAAATATTAGCGCTACAGACTCGAGTCAGACAGCAACTTCACCGTTGACACGCACAGAGGTACATTATGTGCGTATTCAAAACTCTGAACTTGGTTATTCTTTGATTTTAGGAAGCGGAAGTAGCGTTTTAGTAAATAACACGGAATCTGGAGTACTATGAAATGGGAATTACTGGACGATATATTTGCAGACGATTTGATTCGATTCCCATAAAACGAAACTCACCGGTTCTTGTGATCTGTCAAACAAGTCATCTTGTTTTCTTTTTTGTAAACGCATATTACATATATTGTTTGCAGATTACATCTTGGAATGTTGAATTATATCAAATGTATAAAACTACATGTAAATGTGGCACATCGTTGGCAGGGTACCTAAATTTGAATTCGAATAATGCCCATATGCCGCCGATCTAAACCGGAAGTATATCGAGCAGGTGCCCGAAACGGAGATCGAACGAACACCTTCCATGGTTCTACATTCGATAATCAACTCGTTGCACTTTTTATATCATTTCAAATATGTTTTGATAATCCCTGTAGCATTAATGAAAGAACCATGGTTTCGTTTATAGTATGTATCTGTAATGTCTTTTTAGCTTTCTCTTCACTCGGGCGTAACGAGTAAAAACCGAAAAATCCCTTCGGTTCTCGCAATATAGAATGCGCATGCCTTTACCATGGCAGCATCGTAAACTTCCGGTCACAATATCTCGGGCATACGCTGTTTAAGCATAGAGGATCTGGGTTTTTTTTTAAGGTCTGGTAGGTAACCACATGTCTTGTTTATAGCAATGCAAGTCTACATGTATCACGTAGACATAACTGGAATCACGGAGAGCATATATTACAACATTAACTACTGCGGACAAGCTGTACATTATGCTATCGAGTGTAGTTTGGCAAATATCGCACGTTAGTGATGGGTACGATCGAGTGACCGGTTTTCGTTGTATTAAGGTTTGAAGCGAGCTGCACGCGATCTAGTTACTAATGTATCGAAATTCTAATGTTAAACGTAAAGAACACTCACGTACTCGTTCTTTTATCACAAAACACTGCTAATGTCACGCTTAATTTAACAATAGTTCAAATTAAATAGAAATATTAACATAAATACGAGTTGCAATCGATACAAACTCGATGCGAAATTAATACAAAAATATCTTGAAAATGAAATTTTGTTTATTAAGAATGTTATGATGAATGTGAAATTTCGTTTGCAACATTGATAAAATCAATATAAGAATTGATAAAATCAATATAAGAAATGGCCCAAATGGGATCCCATATATTTTGTAATCGACAAGAGACATTCCATTGAGATCACATGATTTATGATACCAAACATGCCTACGAGTTGACAATGTAATTTTTAGAGCTTGCAATTATTTATTTGCATTTTTTTTTTATATCATGTTAAAAAGTGGATTAAGCCGACAGCTACAAATATTTTCTAATGTTTCATTTTGTTCGATTGCATACTTACGTTTGCTGATGAAATTTATACCAGTTCTGCGTGATATAATGGGGGAAGTGTCAGACATCAAATATATCTGACAGGTGGCATGATTCTTTGAGTTTTGGAAGTGGAAGCAGCATTTTAGTAAATAGTTCGAAAGTTAGGCTACCCTGTACAGTATTCATTTGGGTTTTAATTTATGACAAAAGTTTTACAAGATTGTCATCAATCGTAAAATAGTGGTGATACTGATATCATAAGAAGGGTACAATAACGAGTACAGCGTTATACTGAATAAGTAAAAATCAATGATCAATATATTGCTTCTACATTTTCCAGGTCAGTCACATTACTAAGAAGAATAAAAGTGAGTTATATTTAATATAAGTACAGTGGTTTTCATTTACCAGCTAATTTGACTCATTTTACATTATTAGGAAATATTCAGTTGCATTGACCTTTAGGTAATTATAATATTATTGTGATCACAATATACATGATAATAATAAATGATTCCAAGAGTTAATGATAATCTAAATATTTGCAGCAGCTGACCTCAAACTTGTAATCAGATAAAAGTCAGTTCAATTTCACATCTTGGCACAAAACATACAAGATGCATTCAACTACAATAGGCCACTTTCAGCTGTATAATTTTGTATGCATTTAAATTAAATGGAGCTTACATTAATTTTCCTGTCTTCTTTCTTGGTAATTCAACAGACCTATGTATCCTAACATTTTATCAGTACCATATTCTATAACAACCATATTCTTTGAAGAGATCCACATCTACATCATGACGTAGCGGCTTGAGGACACCCACCTTAACGATGGCCGCAGGTATCTGAACACGAGCCGAACATGGCGTCCTCAGGACATCGCATCCACCCCACGGAGGACATGATCAGTCCATCATCCTACAGCTACCGTGGAGCGTTGGTGTCGCGGGCGTCTGATCTGGACAACTGCAAGATATCTGGCGGATATGTCACGCTCGAAGAGGCGCGATGGTCCGACATGCGGAAGCGGATCGGATTGCCTCGGTTGCCAAAGCGACACTCGTCTCCACAGGAGGACTACGAGAGAGTGAGTGGAGCTGCAGTCACTATTACCATGGCAACACTGTTCTGGCGTTCTGTAATTAGTGTTGTATGTACATCAATGCTAAATAGTTGTGGAATACTGTCATTTCATGTCTAGATATATATGAAGATATTGACTATATTTGCTTATCATGTTTTGATAATGCATATGATAGTACAAAGTTATTAATTACACAAATTACATTGATTCTATTTAATACTTTATTATTACAATTTTGTTTTGAAGTTTAAAAAATTGCAATATTCAATATATTTTAGTTAACCATTTTAATTGCAATGTATTAATGGAAATATTTTTTTACTTTAATTATTTAAAATGTTCATGCTGCACTTTCAGATAAAAGAAGAACAATGTGAATTCATTCGGGAACATTTTCATATGAAAGAATGCAAGAAATTTGTACCGAAACCAGACCAGAACGTCAAGCTGGTCCGTGATCTAAAGTGAGTGTATTTTGTAAAGTTTCTACCATATCTGCAGAGAGCCACTTTGAGTTGACTCTTTACAGTTTCTTATTTGTTTGAAGTTGAAGACTTAGATTTGTGTTCTGTTATGATTCAATTCGAAGTAAAGTTTGACATAGATAATATTCCTTTTACTGATTTGTCTTTACCACTGTGATATTTATTTGCTGCCTAGGTGTCACTGTGGGGAGTTTCTGTACAACCATGCTGGCTTGAGGAAGAGCACTCGTCCTGCAAGCAATGATCTGGAGCTTGCCCATTCATTTCTCGTCCCGACTGGTAAAACATGCTTCCTTTGTAGTGAATTGTTGGTTTTTAATTCCTAAAGATTTAAGAAATATGATTGTATCATATAATTTTCTCAACAGAAACTTTCTAAAGAAACAAAGAAATAATATTGTTTATTATTTTCTGTTTGAAAATTACTGTAAAATAAACTCCATACATCTTTTCAAATTCTTAAAGATGTAATTATAGGCTATTCGCATGTATGTACCATTTCACAACAAATATTTAACAGCCATAATTACCAAAGAACTAATCATAGCTTTATGTCTAATTTTTGTGACGCTAATTGCCTGACAACTAATCATCACTGACCGTTGATTAATGTAATCTGCAAACAGGTCATCGTGAAACACCAGTATTTACACACTGTTTGTGACTTCCAGAGTACACAGACATTGTGAAGAACGAGAGAGCTAAGCCTCCAGACAACATGCCCACAGTTTCTTGGACGACCAATGAAAGTGTCAGACCTCTGACGACAAATGCTTTCGGGAAAATCACATTTGACATTGAACAAATTGGTGGGAAGAAACCTGCCAAGGTAAGATTTGACTTAAGTTGACAATGTTATTTACCATGTTTTCAGTGACCACTGGGCTGTACTTGTCACCACGGTGATGTTACATCTCTGTTGCCATTATTAACCCCCTCCCTGCTGGGTTAGGCACAGGTAATGCTCTTTAGGGCATCTCCGGTTGTCCGCAGCATGGAGAAGGTTAAGTTGTGTAGTCAAGTTGACGATGAGCATAGGTGGTATGTACTGTTGCCAGAATTAACTGACCACTTCCTTTGCACGTACAGCAATATTCATGTAGAGATTTGTTGCATTAAACATGTACATATTTCAGTACATACGACTTGCCGACACGGACTCTGAGAAGGACGCACTGAACTTGATGTTAAAATACTGGCGCATAATGGAGCCAGTGCCACCAAAACTCGTCATCTCGGTCATTGGTGGTGCCAAGAACTTTAAGCTGGACGGCAGAATGAGAGATACTTTTGCCAGTGGCTTAATCAAGGTTTGTTTGATGGTCATTCATTGGTCAGTAACCAGCTCTGTATCTGATAGGTCAGTGGCTGTTTTGTAAATCTGTCATAGTATCTGATTGGTCGACCAGTGGCATTAGTAAACTAATTTATTAAATATTTCTGCATGTCTAACATTGGTCAACCAGTGGCCTATTTGCAAATCCTTTTGGATATCTAATTCATCTATCAGTATCCATCTTGTAAGTATGTCTTGTACAAGTCCATATCTCATAAGCATGATAAATGCTCAGCTATCAAGTTCCAGTAAACTAACAATAATGTAACTCGTGTGACTTGTAACGCCCTCTACAGGCAGCGAAGACAACATCAGCATGGCTTATCTCCTCGGGGTTCAACATGGGGGTCATGAAGGCCGTGGGTCAAGCAGTTCATGAAGGTCAAACCTTCCAGTGGGACAACGATCGTATGACACACGTCTTGCGCTGTATCGGGATAGCCCCATGGGGCTATGTCAAGTCCAGGCACTTTCTCGAGAGCTCGGATGGAAGGGTAAGACTTCATATCCATTCACCTGAGAGTTATTTCACTGAAAAACAAACCGTTTCTACCTAACATTAAATTTATGGATATACATCATAAAAAGTCATGTTCATTGTGTTACCAGTGTGATGTAAGCTGCTACTACTGGTCTCGGCCAGCAGGGTCACACATTCGGCTCAGTCGGTAGAGCATTGGACTCTGTTACAATTGCATTCCTCATTTGCCACTAGTCCCCAGGATAATGGAAGCATTGGACATTTTAACGTTAGATAACTAGTGGCAGTGTTAAAGTCACACTGTTTGCTAGCATATGTTAATCATCGCAGGGCAAGTTCAATGCTCACTACCGGACAAGTAACAACATCCTGCATGGTCAGCCTGTTCACCTCAACCCTGACCACACGCACTTTATCTTCGTCGACGATGGAATGCGGAACAGATATGGTGGAGTTGCCGGATTCCGCGCTAGATTCGAGAGACACATCATGTCATGTGAGTAGCTTTGTTAGTATCTGATAATCTGTCATAGCCTGGTATCTGATGATCTGTCATAGCCTGGTATATGATAATCTGTCATAGCCTGGTATCTGATGATCTGTCATAGCCTGGTATCCGATAATCTGTCATAGCCTGGTATCTGATGATCTGTCATAGCCTGGTATCTGATAATCTGTCATAGACTGGTATCTGATAATCTGTCATAGACTGGTATCTGATAATCTGTCATAGCCTGGTATCTGATAATCAGTCATAGCCTGGTATCTGATGATCTGTCGTAGCCAGGTATCTGATAATCTGTCATAGCCAGGTATCTGATAATCTGTCTAATACCTGTTATCTGATAATCTGTCATAGCCTGGTATCCGATAATCTGTCATTGCCTGGTATCTGATAATCTGTCATAGCCTGGTATCCGATAATCTGTCATAGCCTGGCATCTGATGATCTGTCATAGCCTGGTATCTGATAATCTGTCATAGCCTGGTATCCGATGAAGTGGTAGTGTCATAACCTGATATCTGATGAAGGTGGTCGTCTGATCTGAACGTTTCCATTAATATTGTGACGTCTTCCTGATAACCACAATGCTGTGGAGAGATGTTGGTTTCAGTTTTATGTTTTGTTCTGACATCTGGTTTCTGGCATTGCAGCGAGCGGTCTGGGCATCCCTGTGGTGTTGGTGGTGGTGGAAGGAGGCCAGGATGCCATCACTGATGCCCAGACTTCCCTGAACCACGGCATCCCGGTCGTCGTCTGCTCGGGCACTGGACGTGCAGCAGACATCTTGGCCTACGCCTACACTCACACTATCAAGACACCCACGTGTGTATTCATGTCAAATAATTTTGTATAAACCATTACTGTGGAGATTGTTCTGTCAATAAGCAGTAATGACTACAGCAATTTTATATTAAAATCGCAAATGGATTTTGGTAGAACATTATTTAAAAGGACAACGATTGCAGCTGATGATGATGATTGAATTTTATAAAAAATTTAAAGTAAAAATTTTCATTTAATTTAAACCATGACTTGTCATCACATTTAGGTAAAATTTACATTACAGATTTGAAAACGTAATTAATGTAATTGTTTATTGCATTATTATTGTAAGTGTTGAATATGTAATTAAGGCCATAGTTAATTGATTCCCTGGTTTAGGGATTTTTCTGTGATAATCGTTGCTCGGGCGGTCGAAAATATAAATAAATGTAATTTGATATTAAAACAATACAAATTTGAGATTATGAGGGAATCAAATACCTATGGCCTAATGTAACTTTGTGTGTAAGTAATGTAATGGTGTAGTGTTTGTGTGTAAGTAATGTAATGGTGTAGTGTTTGTAGTGTTTGTGTGTAAGTAATGTAATGGTGTAGTGTTTGTGTGTAAGTAATGTAATGATGTAGTGTTTGTGTGTAAGTAATGTAATGGTGTAGTGTTTGTGTGTAAGTAATGTAATGGTGTAGTGTTTGTGTGTAAGTAATGTAATGGTGTAGTGTTGGTCCGATCCAGCGGTGAGACGTACATGCGAGACAAGCACACACAGGTGTTGGCAAACAAGCTGTTCCTGGCCTATGGGAAGTCCTGGGGTAAAAAGGCGGAAGAGGAAATGGAGAAATACCTGAGGATTGTCCAGGACTGCTGCAAAGATGAGGACAGGGTAGAACAACTGTGTCCTCACTACATCTCATTTACTGCCAATGTTACCTCTTCAATTAATGGATTTGGTTTTAAAGCTTTGTTTTATATGTATCAATAGATTTTCATTTATTTGTAATGTGAAATCTTGGTTCAAAACGTTTAAAATTAGCCTCCCATCTGTTGAAGGTCGACCAATGCAAATATTTACTGCTACCAATTAAGTACAATCACATGACTACTATTCACACTCAATGTAGATAGTTTAAGACTTACAATGATCAGTTCTTAACTGTCAAGTTCTCTGGACAGAAAGGTGGTTTAAGTTTTTTCACATGTTTTGTTTTAGATTTGTCCACAAAATACCAAGTTGTATCATCTTGGGTCCACTTGTGTCCCGTTTATCATTTTATTATTATTTTATTTTTTATCTTTCTGCAGGTCATCGTATTTCCTATAAACAAACATGAAGATCTTGACCTGGCCATCCTGACAGTTCTCCTGAAAGGTAAGCAGTGTCCTCGTGCCCTCACTATAGCACCGTCTACACTTATCTTCTCTGTTATCATCCTTGGTCTTGTCAGTACCGGCCGATGCTCGCAGCTTTACTGCAACATTCAACGCTACGGATGTTGCAGGTTTTCTCCTGCCCTAAACTGACAAGTCGTGATATAAGTGAAAGAATCTTGAAAGTGACTCTAAACCCAAATTCAAAAACAAAACAAAAAACAAACAAAACTTATCTTCCCTGTATTTTTCACTGGTTTTGCCCAAGATGAGATGATTAAATTGGCCAACAGTTTTGATGGAATTTGTCTACTATTTGTCAAATATTACTCATTTGGATATATTAATTCACTTCAAGTGATCTACACAGATTGCCAAGTGATCTAAAGCACCCTGAGTTTGAATCGTTCTCACCCCACGTGTTCTGTGTTTCAGCACAGGCTGGGGTTAGTGCCACTGATCATCGCCTCAACCAGCTGAAGTTGGCTCTCACCTGGAACCGAGCGGACATCGCACAGGAGGAGATCTTCAGAGAAGATGTTAACTGGGAGTCAGGTCAGTGGAGCGCGACTGTCTCTGGCCGCCGTGAAAAGTGGCCGTTTTATATTATTCTATTCTCGTCTGCATGGTAACATGGCATCATCTCAATAAACTCACATTAATGTCTATGTTTTAATTACATTGATCGCTGTACGAATGAAAGATTCCTGCTGCAATGTAAGAATAATTATCACTCTTTACATTGAATTTGTTAAAGGTGAAGACAAATTTGAATTAATTTTGCTGTGAAGATATTTGATAGTCCTGTATTATGGCCAATAAGTATTTTTATAACATAAAATTATACATATACCACAGATAATTTATATATTAATATTCATGTTCTAGGGCACCTTGATGAGGCAATGACTATGGCTCTGGACCAGGATAAAGTTGACTTTGTGAAACTTATCCTCAATCAGGGCATCATCATGAAGGAATACCTGACTGTTCAAAGACTAGAGAAACTGTATAATAATGTATGTTCTTCCTACATCGTGTACGTTCTTCCTACATTGTGTACGTTCTTCCTACATCGTGTACGTTCTTCCTACATCGTGTACGTTCTTCCTAAATTGTGTACATTCTTCCTACATCGTGTACGTTCTTCCTACATCGTGTACGTTCTTCCTACATCGTTCTTCCTACATCGTGTACGTTCTTCCTACATCGTGTACGTTCTTCCTACATCGTGGTCTAACACAGGGAACCTTAGTGACAAATTAACATTTGTGCCATTTTTAGAAACCTAAGATGGCCGCCATATTGACATCTGCAAATATGACTTAGCATTCTATGTAGGTTTACAAATCTCAAAAGAAACTTAAGCAATGGCTAAAATTTGGACGTAGCAAACCTGACTACATCGACAAAAGTTTTGTCATTTATATATCAGCTGCAAAACATATAAGCTACAGTATTTCTGAAATTTGTCTTTTCCTCTGCCAGATCCCCAAGCACCTGTATCTATACTTCCTGTTACAACGGTCGTCGAAGAAGTCCCAGTTCGTCCTCGCGGACGTTAGCCGCTTCCTGACAAACCTGCTGGACAAGTATGACGATGAGCGGCTGTCGGACGACGCCGCGGACCAGCCAGACTCCAAACTCCCCGCGCCCAGTCACATGACCAGTTTCAAGAAGAAAGTGATGTTCCACGAGACAACGGACACTGACGATGGAGATGAGAGCAACCGCTTCAAGAAGCCGTACAAGCAGCTGATGATCTGGGCCGTCCTCATGAACAGGTGAGGACCTGGAGTCTCCACGTCCTAAGTGGCTTTGTAATTCAGGTGCCCATTCTACCTCCTGAACCAACACTACAGTTGAAAATAATGTCTCTGTTCACCCAACAGAGAATGAGTACCCGGAAGGATGAAATTGGCAGATAAATGTGAACTTTCTAGTGCCTTGAATGGCAGCTTGGGTTGTATACCCCCAAGGGAGCGCACTGATCCATTGACTGGGGTAATAATGTAGAGCTTTGAGCATGCTTTAGAGTATTGATTTAGTGCAATATTAATGTACACATTATTATTATTATTATCATTAAATTATGGCATTCTACCTTGAAGCAAAGGGGCAATACCCTGGGTTGAAATTCTGACTTGAAAATCGATTCATTACACAGCACACTGCTTTCTGTCCCCTAGGGTGCAGCTCGCGTTGTTTTTCTGGGAGATGGGGGAGGAGCCGATATCGAGTGCCATCGCCGTCACTAAGCTGTGTCTGGGAATATTCAAGAAGATCCCGAAATACCAGACGCATCTCAGAGAGGAATTCGTGGACATGAAGATGTGAGTAGTCCTGTGACCCTGGTGACCCCAATCAGACCAATCAGACACCCCCTCATAGTCAGACCAATCAGACACCCCCTCATAGTCAGACCAATCAGACACCCCCTCATAGTCAGACCAATCAGACACACCCTCATAGTCAGACCAATCAACCCTCATAGTCAGACCAATCAGACACACCCTCATAGTCAGACCAATCACACACCCTGACATTAGATACTACGACCAATCACATACCTCCACTGTAGTTATATCTAGGCAGTTCGCAACTTGGCAGTTATCATCATCGAAAATGGGTGAAAGATTCCCGCAGCGACGTTAAACTCCATAATCACTGACTCCTACACAATTTAAATTGAGACTAATTTAATCTAGACCAAAATTTTCACATTGGTGTTTCATTTTGGGAGCATAAACTAAAATTATATTTTCAATATTGCAACGGGGAAAATTGGAAATATTTAAGATTTTTTTAAGGGGAGGAGGACAATTTATGATGGCAATGAAACACAAACATTCCCTGGTGTATTATTATTATAGGAAAGACTGGTACAGGGTCTTCTACCCGGACCGCTCTCAGTCAGTGTATTACCCCAAGCACAGCGAATCCTGCTTGACTTGTAACTGATGTTGTGTTTCTGGCAGTCTGTTTGAGAAGCTGGCTATTTGTGTCCTGGACGAATGTAACTCTGTGGATCCAGAGAAAGCCATGATGCTGGTGGAACGGAAGTCACTCATGTGGAACAAAATGTCCTGTCTGCAGATGGCCTCAGCTGCCAAGGATGAGGTGAGTCTGCCTGTCTGTCTGTCTGCCTGCTTCTCTGTGTTACTGTCTCACAGATGCCATGTTTTCTGTAGTGACAGGCCATCGAAGGTGGGGTCTATTCCCTGGACCCAAACTTGTGGTCTTTTCCATGGACCCGGGCCCAATTCCTGGCAATCTGATGGTTAGGGTTAGGGTTAGGAAAATGATTTATTAAAATTTGGGTCCAATCAGATTGCTGGTGAATAGTCTGTAAGTCCAGGTCCTGTTCAATGTCTGTGTCTGGGGAAGAGATCTCGCCGCCGTGGAACGTCTGTGTGAAAAGTTGATCATGGTTCATTACACGTCATGAAAACAAGGAGCTCACGTCATGATGTCTGTTTGTACATTTCAGGCATTCCTATCGTCTATATCATGTCAGAATTCCATCAACACCACGTGGAAACATGGAATCCTGTCTGGTTGGAAATATGTGAGTTATCTCCCTTCATTCTTCATCGATGGTTTCATTATGTTTAACACCCCATTATAGATGGGGTTCAATGGTGTTTATGTCCACACGTTCATGCTACTCTTTCAACTGTAACCTATTCTGGATTATCTCCCCTCATTACCAGGTGCTCATGGGAATCATGTGTCCTCCTCTCATCTACTTCGTGGAGGTGGCCAATCTTGGAGAGAAGACGCTGACAAACCTACAGAAGATCCTCACATTCTACACCGCTCCTATGACCAAATTTGGATGTTACACAGTGAGGAATTATTTATTGGTTACAATAATTTTTATCCCATTTGGAATCCATAACACTGGCAGTAAATATGCTGCTGTATTCACTGTTGACACGGATACAGAGAGAGCCACAGTTATTAACTATCTTGTAACACGTCCATTGTACTGACGTACATTTATGTCCAGGTATTTAACTATTTTGCTACTACCTAGCCTCAGACTTTGTGTTATGATTACACGGAGTGATGTGGTGTATTTTCTACTGGATAATATGGTGTATATTATCTAATGGGTGATATGGTTTATATTCCACAGTTGGACTACATTGTCTTCCTGTCGCTGTTCTCCTTCTTTGTGCTGGTGGACTTCAAGCCAGTGCCCAGCGTGGTGGAGTGGGTCTGTATCATCTGGATCCTGTCCTTCCTGACCGGAGAGATCCACACAGTAAGTAGGATCAAACCTGTGTGAGTAGGATCAAACCTGTGTGAGTAGGATCAAACCTGTGTTAGTAGGATCAAACCTGTGTTAGTAGGATCAAACCTGTGTTAGTAGGATCAAACCTGTGTGAGTAGGATCAAACCTGTGTTAGTAGGATCAAACCTATGCCTGATTATTTGATCAAACCTGTGCTAGTAGGATCAAACCTGCGTCGGATCAAACCTGTGCCAGATTATTTGATCAAACCTGTGCCAGATTATTTGATCAAACCTGTGCCAGTAGGATCAAACCTGTGCTAGATTATTTGATCAAACCTGTGCCAGATTATTTGATCAAACCTGTGGTGATGCAAAGCACTAATTCAATCGATCAAAAACCAACAAGCTGCATACTTGCTACAGAATCTATAAACGTTTATGACCGATGACTTGATGTCACTTTGCTACTCCCTATCCATCTATTTATAGGTTCTCTGAAGCCCTGCAGTTTATTTTGTGACCTTGACCTTTCAGTTTTTATCGTTCCCGATCCCGACCATGAAGAGTAAGATCAGGGACTGGTTCCGGCTTCCCAACATCATCGACATCAGCAATCTTGTCCTGGTCTTCATTGCGTTCGCCATGCGCTGGTTTCCCCAGTTCTTTCTGGCAGCCAAGATGATCTACTGCTTCAATGTCATCATCTTCTTTCTCCGTCTCCTCCGCTTCTACACCGCACACAGCAAACTGGGGCCCAAACTCATCATGATTAGCAGGATGGTACGTCATCATGTTTCAGCGTCATCACATCTCCCCCAGGGAAGGGTAGAACTCTGAGCTATGGTTGACTATGTTTACTACTCTTCCCATCATAGCCTACACTCATCCGGCTGGCAAATGGTACCCTAGCAACATAACATAATGTTAAAGCAACCAATTAACAGCTACTTTCGCGAGGCGATTCAGCTTGGCACGACATTATGTGTTGACGGCCCACAACCTTGTTGTGGGTAATACCATAACACCTTTCAAGTTGGTTTCCCACTAGAAAACTCATGCGTTCCTTCCCCGGACGCGTCATAACAAAAGACATTAAAAGACTGTACATGTACTTATTGTTCCCCTGCTTGACACTCAGCATTAAAGTGCTAAAGCAAGGACTGGTCAGCTCGGAATCAGTATACTTTGTGTCTGAGTGGGGTATCCATGTTCTCTCTGCGGCGTGTGAGCTGCGCTATCTAGAATGATGTAAGTGGCTTTAAACCCCAAATTAAACAAAACACCCGTAGTTTTAAATTTAATTGGAGGAATTATAGCGGATAAGTAAGTATAACAACAATCTCCCATCACAACAGCAGTTGTCTCCCATCACAACAGCACTTGTCATATTATCACTGCACAGTAGGTCTGTCTGAACTCCTTGGGGAGTACACGATGTGGTCTGTGTTTCAGTTTGAGGAGCTAGCGATGTTCGTGATGGTGCTGTTTGTGTTTCTGCTGGCGTACGGCGTGGCAAGTCAGGGTCTGCTGTACCCCCAACGTGTCAGCAGCTACCTCATCATCAAAGACATCCTCTACTACCCCTACTGGCAGTTGTATGGAGAGATCTTCCTCGAGGAGATTGAGAGTATGAAACCAATCGCAGATTTTAGATTGTAACTTTTTCCTGTTGATTTGCGAGGATTGTGTCATGATACAAATCTAAATGTGAAGTTCATATTGTTAAATTTGTAGATTATGACTTTTACTGTGGGGCATAGTTTTTCCTGGCTTTCCTCCTACAAAAAGCAGCTCATCCTAGAATCTTCAAGTTATGTCTTGGAGATGTTCTGAATGTTTTCATCGTTGTTGCAGCTGACACGGTGTGTCTGGAGACGTTGGCAAACACAACGACGGTGACGGACTTCAACAACACATGTCGGACGTACAACTGGATGGTGCCCATCCTGCTGGCGGCGTACCTCTGTGTGGGCAACATCCTCCTCCTCAACCTCCTCATCGCCATCTTTAGGTAGGCATTACGTCAAGGTACTGCTCTGTGGCCAACATCTTCCTATAGCTTCATTCCACCCAGACAAAGGCCGGCTCCGTGGCCCGGAGTGTGGAAGGTCGCGGGTTCGGAGTCAGTATACTGTGTCTGAGTGGGGTATTCATATTCTATCTGCGGCATGATATACCTCCAAGTGAGCTAGCACTATAAAAACTGGTGGAAATCCAGACTAATAAGCCATGATGTGAGTGAAAAAATCTTGAAAGTGGCTTTAAACCCCAAATCAACCAACCAACCAACCAACCACCCAGACAAGGCTTGAACTCGTAGAGCCAGCATAGGGAGTCGCACAAGGAAACACCCGGAGATAACTCTAACCTTTCTCATTGTCATCTCCTGGTCAGGTATTGGAGCCGTATTAAAATAGGGATGCGAATCTTCTGCAGATCTGCGGATTCTGAGGCTCCATGGTAGATGTCATAAACGTGGCAGTGGCCTCCAGATCCTGGCTGTTTCATCTGAAAACACAATTTCCCATTCTCATCTAGCTTCATTACCAATCCTCATTCACCTGTATTTATTGATGGGATTTCTATTGAAATTTGCCTGGCTGTTCCCTGGTTGTCTCTGCTAGCTGCTTCTCTTCTTACAGCCACGTGTTTGACACAGTAGAGGAGAACTCAATGGTGATCTGGAAGTTCCAGATGTATTACCTGGTGATGGAATACGACATTAAGTCCAGCATCATCCCGCCCTTCAACCTCATCAAGCACATCTACCTGATGTGTAAGTGGATCTTCAGGAGAAGCTGCTGTAAGAAGACGACCGAGGGTGAGTCAGGAGTTTGTGTTGGTGGAAAGAAAGTGATACAAGGCATCTTTTCATGAAAGTCTTATAGACACAAAAGCGTGATATTAGTGAAATAATCTTGAAAGCAGATATAAATCCCAATACAAAATTATTATTTTAAAAATTATTGCGATCAGGATCACCTACAAGAATGTCATGTCTTCAATATATAACTAGATGTTCGTGATGTTTCATGACAGTATCATCATTGGTCTGTCAGTACCAGCTGGGACTGGTCGGTTTTCTGCAATACTCTACACTATTTAGGTTTTATCCTTTAAAGTGACAAGCCGTGGCATGAGCGAAATTATTTTGAACGTGGCTCTAAAACCAAATTCAAATGCAACCCAAGAAGAATCAGAAAATTGAACAAGTACATTTATTAACAAGTGCTATGTTTGTCTGGCGGCAGGTGTTCAGTACATGGAGAGACACTTGATGTACCTGGCGCTGTTTGAGAAGGAGATGGTTGCCAATTATCTACGGAACAAGAAAACTGGCCAATCAAACACCGTCGATGCTCAGATAAACATCCTGCAGAAGAGGTAGGTCATCGACCTCTCAATCTTCTTAAAACTACGTACAGCTTCAATCCAATGTCACTGTCATGATTATATTACTAGGAAACCGGCATCAATGTTCGCAAAAGCTAATTTTCTGACGCGATATTGATAGGATGCGATGTCTGTAGAGTGGCAATGCAGATATCATCCTTGGTCTTGTCAGAACCAGCCGAGGCTCACAGGTTTACTGCAATATTCAGCGCTACGGATATTGCAGGTTTCATCCTGCCCAAAGTCATGATATAAGTGAAAGAATCTTGAAAGTGACTTAAAACCCTAATAAAAAAATAGACGCAGTGTAATAGCAACCCCCTAAGCCCGACACTCGAGGATTTAGAAGGCAATGCATGCTCACGTTGTAAAACTTCTCTGTTTCTCCAGAATCACTTCAGATCTCACGGACTGCCGATATCCACGGGTAACTGGGGCTGTGGGGCTTTCGGAGGCGACCCTCAGTTGAAGTCCATGTTGCAGTGGATCGCGGCCAGTCTTGTCCAGTGTCCAGGGCTGCATTACTACACCTATAATGATGGTCGGATGACACAGGTGAGGTCCAGTGTTAAAAAAATACGTCGGTCCTGGACTGACAGATTCACCGAAGGACTGGGAAAGTTTTTGTTATTGTCGGTACATTGGGCCGGGAACCTTTCCGACCAGGGTATCGTTTCTCGAAGCTCTCCTATCCACTATGAGGCCATAGCGCTCTCGGAAGTGGCTGATTGTCATGGATAAGAGATCGCTACGAGAGTGCTATGGTCTCATAGTACATACAATAGTTTCAAGAAACGATACCCAGCATAATAACCTTTGGATGACAGACCAGGAGCTTTCAAAGCCACTGGGCCTTCTGATGAACTCGGATTTTTTTAGATTTTCTGAACAGTGGTGAGGTCACACATGACTTACTATGCAGTTATGAATCTAGCAGAGCATGTGTGATGGTAATTATCACAGTTACTCGGAGATTGAATCTGTGTCCTTGCGCCCGTTGCACAGTTGTAGCTACAATTGATTGTAAGTAAAATTTTCGGAACCTTCTACAAGTGTAAGTCTGGTTACATGAACCACTTTTATCACTGCAATAGTTTTAGCTAATCATATTCTCTGGACTTAGACTTGTGGCTGCTTCCGAAATATTGAATTAAAATCAATTGCAGCTACAATTATTCTGTGCAACGGACCCCTGATCAGGGACTCAGACAGCATCTATGTTGAAACAAAGAACTGTGTGGATGTAGATAGAACACACCCAAAGCTATAGAATACATGGGACAATTTTCAATTAAAAAAAGCCAAGTAATGATTTGTAGTGATAAAGAAGTACAGTGAACCTCCGACATAACTCCCTTCATTACATCACGCATTCGGTTAAACCGCGCGGTCAACCGTGGACCCCATATTTTAGTATAAAATATTGGGCTGGCTGACATGCGTGGTAAAAAAAAAAGGGACTAGCTGAAATTTCTTTTTCTTTTCTGGAATTCGTTGCATAAGTACAACTACAAGAGATTATTTTTTTAATAGCAATTGCCACACAGAATTAAATGATGCAACTGATGTTCGTTTCCAGTTTGACGAGATCGTCGCAGTCATCCAGTCTTTGGGCTGGACGGTCGGTCACCTAATGACCGAAGTGAAAAGTTACTGCAATATGATCAGCGAGGAGCAGCTACAAAATAGAGACCCAGACTCGTATCCCTCAATCACCCTCTTTGAATATCTGGTCTCAAACATTTACATGTGATTGCTTGTTGATATTGCCAGTACCTTGTCCAAGTTTTGTACTTTAAGCGTGTTAACATTTGAGATGGTGTGTTTATTCTAGAAGTCGTCGCGTATTGGTGAAAGATTCCCGCTGTGAATTAAAACAATAATTCACTCGCTCACACATGCTAGAAGGCCAATACGTCTACACTATTGACATCCCAAAATGTCTGGGTATTTTTTCCCGAAGCTGTCGTGTCTAGTATCTACTAGGAGACTGCAGGCACTCTCAAAGGGAACGCGTATATACATGGAGATCAGACTTACAAGAGTGCTATGGCCTCGTATTAGTGGATACGAGAGCTTTGGGAAACGATAACCTAGCCAATATACCAACAAACTAGATCTATATCAGGATCATTACTGTATATCAGTATATATTAAGCACATCCGGATAATAATATTCACAGATTTGTTCATGGCCCCGACGTTTTTTTATAATACTAACAAAGATTTATTATAAAATTTATGATGTTTTTTTTTTATAGCTTAAACAATGTTGTAAAAGTGTATGATTTGTTATTGCATTTTGTTATATAAATATATATATATATATATTACACTGTGTTCATTCTTCAGTTAAAAGCATCTGTTCTATTTTGTTAATGGCATATTAAAACAATGCACCAAAAATTAAATGAACATGTTATTTTGCAATTTTCACTTTGTTCTGTTTGCGTGATGAATTCTTGTTTATATATTATTGCACTTCTATGACATATATAAAATATAGTAAACATTATGGGGGCGGGTAGGGGGTTGCAGACTGCAGTGAAAATTGTTTTCGTTATGAAATTTTATTTTACACATATCGTTACCAAGCCATATTATTGGACCAGCTTGCAGTTACAAGTCATAAAATCACAGATTTTGATGATCGCTTTTGACTAAATTTGTGTAATAAGTAGTGAAGACAAAAAGATACATGTAAATATAATTTTCAGGTTGTATAATTTATTTGAACATTGAGTAGGTCAATTTACTGTGATTGTATGTATTTAGGAGAAGTGATGTACAATGGACAAATTTGTCACTAGCCAAGATTTCAATTTTATCATTATGCGTAACAAGTAGACTGTACACAGTGTGTAGAATCAGTCCTAGTCCTGCAGATCTTTCTTTTCAATGCTTGTTTGTCAATACACATTGTATTTATCTTAAATAATTCATTTGTGTAAATTTGAGTAAATTGATAAAGAATGTATCACTATAAATCTCCTCATTACACATGTTGCAGACAGATTTCCACATTATTTTCCACCAATGCCAAACACAGGGAAATTTGTGATTCTTACAGTATTATCATGATTATGGCATCATGGATTTGTAACCTAACAATGGATGGTTTTTATAACATTTACAAAATCCAAAATACTGTTACCAAAGCAACACTGACCTAGAATTGAGTTTCATAGTCATGACTCGTTGAACGTTTAGGACAGATTGGTATGTTAGAGCTATTATCAATTCTGAAGAATGATTTCATACTGAGGGGCATTATGGACCCACATCAATGATTAAAGAGACAACTAAAAAATTTGGTTTTATTTACAATATTAATTGTAATAGATTGAAATCAATACTATGGTGTGTATGAAGTTTTCAGAATTTTGAATAGCCACTTAACTTGCAAGAATAATGTATGTAAATGTATTTATTATGAAATTGATTTCATGTGATTTCATGAAACATTAAATAATATGATAATTAAAGACACATTATCACTCATTCTGTGAATCTACATTATATTTGTATATTTATGTATAATACTGTATGCCATGATAATAATAATAATACTAATAAAATAATTATAATATAATAATAATGCATGTAATACTTTTTTTTATTTATATATATATATAATATAACATTGACAGTAACACACATTATTATGCTACTTGTACTTGTTTGGTAAATCAAACAGACGGATGCCTCCCAATTAGAAAGATTCAGAATAAGCCTATTGTGCAGAAAATCTATAGAGAAAGCTTGAACATCTTATATTAATATTGTAAAAAAGGCAAAACATATACTACAGTGTATAAAAGGCAAAGCATGCATGTACAGTGGATCAAAGGCAAAGCATACATTTAACTTGTACAAGCATTGTGGTTGGGTCTTGTTAAAAAAATGAAAACATTTTCTGCATGCATTATATTTTTTATTACATGGTCATGAATATTGATGTAAATATTGTACTTTTTGTCCTCAATACTACTTAGGTACGTCTAGTTAAATATTTAGCTTTGTGTCCATTAAAACAAACGCTTTGAAAATCATGTATTTTTTTCAAATGAAGCAGATGTGATCTGAACTATTTTATATTTGTTTTCGGAAACAAAACATGAGATTTGTTTTTGTGTGCTGAAAAAATGCCTATGGAATCTAATATTGTTCATATCATGAATATTATTTGATTGTATACTAACATCTTTAACTCTCTACATGCTGGAGGCAATCAGAAATGCCCTAAAGAGCAGTGTCTAAACCAGCAGAGAGAGGGTTAATCATATTTCCTGGTTGAAGTGTATTGATTGATAAATGTATTGAAGACTATGTTCCAAGGTACATGCCAAATGCAATGCTGTATTTCATGTTGGCGTTATTACTTACCATTGCTGATCAAGTTGTGCATATTTGAAGTTTGTGCTTGTCAAGTTGATAAAGAGAAACACCTTGATGATGTTCAACGGTTTTGACAGCTCGTCAATTCAAACCGCCAGTAGTAATGTTTCCAATTAATGATCTCAAAGTACATTACTTGGGAAGTTTGATGGCATGGTATTTTTTTACAAAGTGATGTTTCTGACAAATGTTGTACTTTTCTGTCGTTGCCATTCGCGTGAATGCTGATAGTCTCACGAGCTGAACATTGTCGTTGACTTTGAGGATGTATTGACGGTTTCAGATATACTAGTATATGCTTGGTATTGTTGATCTATGTATGTTATGCGAGTCAGTTTTTGACAAATATCCCACTGTGGTCTGTTGATGTTGATGTTTTTCTCACTGCCTGGATTCCTTTACTTTGCGAGTTTTACAAAATTTGATATAGCAGTATGTATGTATGTATGTACGTATGTAATTTTGAGAAATACTTTTGTAATGATGTTTCCTTTGCTGTGGAAATGTTAATAATGTTAATAATTGGTGTGATTAACAAATGGATACATTTTTTTAATATTTTTTTTTTAATGTGTTCATAGCAATTAAAGCAACTTTCTCACTGATGATATAAAGAATCCTGTCTCTTAACGGCAGCACTAAGGAGAAGTCATTGCTTAATTGAAGGACTGTGTATTGTTTTTAATAAATTATATACTGTAAAAATTATCTTGCATTTTGTATAAAAATTAATGGTCCCTCTTAAAACGAAAATAAATGTGTTTTCAAACACAGAATTCTCTTTGCTATGTGCATAGTAGGAACGTGAAATTTCAACAAAGTAATATTGAATATATATATATTTTATATAGACAAAGTTTACAAATTGCAAAATATCCGTGAGAGAGTTGCTTTAACAACCTGCAACAATATATATATTTACTCAGTCGAATTTCAGTCGAAAATGTTCAAAGTCAAATATTTGTCATTCACCGTCTTGTCTGTCATGATCTGGAACCCAGACAATGCATGGTGATGATGCATTTTCCAGCCTTTATCAGAAAATTATCTCAGAATCTAAGATAATTGGAATATCGAAATTAGACTCTGAGCCACAGTGTTTAAGAGAAGATTAAATCTGAAGCTTCCATTGCCCAAGTCCTAGTTAAGAGCGATCGTCTTGCATGTCTATTTTCCGTATCCTGTTTGTACTACTACAGAAACTACTCTCCACGTACTATTCATTAGTCAAAAGGTTATGTATTGTATTCTGTCGGGAGACGACAACGTGTATGTATTGTCATTAAGAAGGTAATGAGTGTTATGATTGGAAAATGCAGTTGGGTTTCACTTTTCAATGGATAATCTATTTTTTTGTCGTTAGAAGGTAATTACCAAGGTAGTGTCACTTGGTAAGTGGCATTTTAGACATCTATGTACTGGTAACCATTTACGAACATAAATTCACAGGTGCAAAACTGTTTGCAAGAATCTTTTCGTAAAAATCCATTGGCACCGCTATTGTCATTTACTTTAGCACTGTAAAAAAGACTATAGAAAACTAAAATTATATTAACAGTTTGTAGAACCATTAGTTTCTATTAACAAAAGTCAGAAGAAACAAATTATTTATGAGGATTAACTGATCTAAGATGGTCATCTAATTATGTTCCAAGTAAAAAGTTGTATTTCTTGGTCAATTTCCATTTTATTTAATTGGTTGTCATGTTGTCTCCGATGTGCATTAGGTAATGTCCTAAGTGCTCATGCTCGTAGTCGCTACTATACTTGCCACATTGAATATGAAGTTGTGTTCACTTGTTACCAACTGCTTTCACTTCTCCCCGTTTGTCGCTAATATTGTATGCTGTGCATCAATATAATGTAGAAGTAATTTGATTGCTGGTTTCTGATGTGATTTATATCTGGAAGTTTGCCAAATGAAGCAATATCTACAAAGATATTTGACAAAATAAATTAAGGGCTGGCAGATATTTTGTCCGGAAGCTTTCTACAAATTTTGGAATTCGGCTTGAGGAATATGTGTCTGCATGTTCTTGAAGAGTACCTGGATCTTGTAGATGTTTCGAAATTCTCCATTGTTAAAGTACATGTAATATAAACCTAATTTAATATATCCAAAAAGGTTTCTGGCCCTTAATTAATTTTGTTGAGTATACTTGTCTTACCTCCACAGGCATAGTATAATACTGCCGAATATCAATTATCATTTTGGTATGTTCAATTAACACTAGTAGGTCAATTAATGAATGAGAAATCGGTAAAATTAATTTAATTCTATGATATTATTGTGGATTTGGGCATTACGTATTTAATGACATAAGTTAGATCATGCCTTTGTTTTTTGTTACGAAAGTATTGCCAGCTAGTCTTTGACTCTAAATGTGTATGTGTAGCTTTAAACCTAACCCGTTCTAATCTACTTGAGTTGCTGTGATTCTGATTGTGATGTGTAAAGTAGATCGGAGAGGATTAGAAACAATGCAATAACAATGTAAAAATTTATATTTAAATATTGTGATAATTCCAAAGCTTATTGAATTATGTCAGTCATTCAATGAATATAGTCGTATGTTTTTCTTTTCTTCTATTATTATTTATTTTTTTCTTTCACAAATGGAACAATTTGTTTTGGCATATTTAGAGCATACTGTAGATGTATTTGAATAGTATTTTCAAAAATATTTCTATTTACCGTATATAGGAAAATATCTTAATTTCTTTCATGCACATATCCTGAATATGTCCATGTTTGTATGTATGTACCTGTTGATCTGTTTGTTTGTTTTTTGTGGGGTTTTTTGTTACGTTTTTTTTGTGTGTAGCTTTTGAATGATGCTATGTTAACGTTTGAAAATACGATCTATATGTGTTGTCCAATACAGCGGTGTAATGAGTGCATGACTGAACATATTTGCTTTTTTGCTTGTAACAGTCATGAACTAAACCCTGATATGTCACGTGAATCAGTACACCTAAGATCTATTTTATCAAACTGTATGCAGATCATGTAAATAAAGTTTCCTAAATGTTATGTTCGTCATTTTTTTAGTGCCATGTTACAGGATTATCATGTAGAATCATTACTAAGGCAATTAAATCGCCATAACAAATGTACAATCACATACTGCCAAGTACCACCACATCCCGAAATGTACAATCACACACTACCAAGTACCACCAGTTCCCAAAGTGTACAATCACATACTACCAAGTACTATCAGATCCCAAAATGTACAATCACACACTACCAAGTACCACCAGTTCCCAAAATGTATAATCACATACTACCAAGTACCACCAATTCCCAAAATGTACAATCACACACTACCAAGTACCACCACATCCCCAAATGTACAATCACACACTACCAAGTACCACCACATCCCCAAATGTACAATCACACACTACCAAGTACCACCAGTTCCCAAATTGTACAATCACATACTACCAAGTACCACCACATCCCGAAATGTACAATCACACACTACCAAGTAACACCAGTTCCCAAAATGTACAATGGCATACTACCAAGTACCACCACATCCCCAAATGTACAATCACACACTACCAAGTACCATCACATCCCAAAATGTATAATCATATAATACCAAGTACAATCACACAATACCAAATACCATCACATCCCTAAATGTACAATCGCATCATTTCAAGTACCATAACATCACAATGTAAACACGACATACCACACTATCTTGCCTCACAATGTAGCATGTGCCAGATCAAGTATACTTGCCAGGCCTCAAAGTTGCACAATTTTCCAAGGAGACATTTGGCTCCTGCAGATCCAGAAACACTTGCATGGCTCCCATATTAATGGCTAAATTTAGCCCTGCTTGCACACTATATACATGTACTACTTAACACTCTACTACGTAACATCATATCCTATTAAGTCTCAGCACACCATACACTGTAAATTAGACAACACGTTACGAAGTATAGTACCATAGCAGAAAGTACAAACACACCCACTATCTACATTCGTACCTCGGTGAAGTACCATTAAACCTATGCCAAGAGAAACAGCAGAGACGGGTATGAAACCCATACAGGGGATAACCTCACAAACACGTATTTGCTACTATTTTTCGGAGAGATTCCACGTTTCGAACATTACATTTTGAGCCAGAAATATGCTATTGTAGTGCTTGCCATATTTGTCTAAAGCTGCCCGTGGTGTTCAATCTTGTGTAATGAATTCACTTGGCGACCCTTTATGTTTAGACAAACATGTTTCTCATTACCCTCTTAATACTCTTTCATAATAAATTTAGAAAGTGTGTTAAGGACATTACAGGAAAAAAACACATACATACAAAAAAAGAAAAAAAAGAACAACAACGACATATGTTCCAGTCATCTCCCCATATAAACTCTCAAGGGATTTTTAAAAAAAATTGCCAATGGTGAATGTATGCAAGTGCAGATATTACTAAAAGGACAGTCGATATTACAATTGTGGTAATATTAAATACAATTTATTTTCGTCTATTTAAAAAAGAAGAAAATAAGCTGGATATTGTTATACTATACCGTATCACTTAATAGAAGGCATTATGCTGTAAATGCGTTCCACTAAGAAGTTTTGAACTTGTAAAACCCACTTTTTCAATATCTCATGTAGAATTTTAATTCTATATGTATGTGAAAAGAAAGGAATAAGACGTCAGAGCCGGTCCACAAAGCAAAGTGACTTCACGATGACCAACTCTACATGACCCGACTTCGATATTGACCCACATTTTCTGATGACGTTATACTCTTTTGTAAGACATAGTGGAATTTTCTAAGTGATTGAGTGAACACGTACATTAACACCGGTTCCCTGTACTCTGGCTGACGTAGAGCAGTGACGGTACCGCTGGGACTCGATTCCAGGGTGCCAGAAATACCGTGACCCCTCCTGTGACCCCTCATCCGGGCACTATCGAGACACGTCTATCTGAAATGCTGAGCCCGAAGACACACCTCGGCAAATGCCGCGACCCTGTGAGGACTCGCGGCCTATTTCATAATTTAACGACGTCTGAAGTGCTTTTGTATAATTGTGATAGGAGGATGGAATTGGTTTGGCCGTCTCTGCCAACATGGTAATTACCAGGGCAGCTCCACGTGCTGATTGCGGAAACTGCTAAGTGGTGTTATATAGAGTCCCTATACCTATGAAGCGTACGGTTCTTGTTTACACATTATTAAGAGTATGCATTCCTAATAAGAGGTTAAAGTTCACACATTCCATCTCCTCCTGCCGGGTACCTATGTTATAATTGGCTGGACTGGAGAAGTGTGGATCTAAGCACGATGCAGAAAAGTGCTACGTCATGGTATGAGGTTGGCTCGAACATGGAACCTTCGGGTGTATAACTCCAACTTCGTCTATACAGTTTACGAATAAGCACATTTTAATGTCCTGTACAATCTTGGCAATAACTCAAATAATACTGTGTGTACCAGTCCTGTTGTCGTATTTTCGGGTACCTCTGTTCTTGGGATATGTGTACCTGTATTTTTATAGTACTGTTTGTAGTGAATTACCCAGTGCATAATGTTACGTTCTTAAACTCAATTAATGTCGCCAGCCGAACTAAACATTTATTATTAATTTAATATGTCTTACTTTCAAAATTAAACGTATGTCCATCGAGTTATTTTTTACATTCATCGATATATTATAATAGGTAATATCACGATCAAATATATTTAGCTGTTAAAAAAAGTATGAAATATAGAAGCATGCGAAAATCTGATTAAGCCAATTATAATATAATAATTTAATAGGCAGGAGACAGGAATATATACCACAAATGAATCTAGTAATAATAATCAGCTCATCATCCAACATAAGCATGTGAAATGTTAATACTTTACCATAGTTACATATACAGCAAGATATACAGCACCACACAATAGTCGGAAGATATTACTTTTCTGGCATGCTAAAAATAAAACTTGGCGTTCATACCATGGTTATACGTGGTTATCACGCCATGGTTAATCAGCTTATGTACACTTAGGGATGGTATACACATCAAAACGGAAACGTTTCTCGGATTTGTCCATTATATATATTTGCATATATAATAATGCATTGCGTGTCTTTCACAAATACTGAATGAACATCTCTCACCTGTATTGCTTGATATAACCATAGATACCACCAGTAATAGCCAGAGTATACGTTCTTGAAATGATTGGTACCGTATTTATCTACACCTGGAAAAATGTTAAGCGCCCCCGTCTTTTTTCCCCAAATTCATCGTTCGAAATGTGTTATAATCTTTTAATGTAGTTTTAGTAATATTTCATTATAATAAGAATCTACCAGTAGTTGTTATGGAGTTTCGTGGAAAAATATAGCATATTAAAAGTTTTGTAATCGAAGGGGAATGAAAGGTCACAGCTATGAACTTGATATTTCAAAACAATGACTACACTTTTCATATTTAACAATGAGTTAACTCTACTAATAACGTGTATCATTGCCCCGATCACGGATAACTGCTCCACGGGGACAGTATTTCACGAAGCGTCATTAGCCGTTATATGGCTTTTAATGATAACGTAATGCTCCATTAGTTAATGAAAGTTTAATTAAACGTTAATGGAGCATTAGCGTTTCATAATACCGGGTCCAGATACGAGAGGGTGATGGTCTCGTAGCTGATACGAGAGCACATTGAAAGGTGCTTAGGTTCTCAAACAGACATGTTGATTTCAATTTAAGTTATATTGGTAATAGTATCAACGAAGTTATATTCGTAATAGTATCAACGTTATTATTGAATACCACTTTAAAATAATACGAAATGGTTAAATGGAAAAGCTGTGTAATATTTTTGTTAATATCTTGTTACTTTTTGCGCATACCGCGACGTCTCCTTCTTCAAAACGTCATACTCTGTAATCGTGATATATATAAATATATATATTCATATATATATATATATATATATATATATATATATATATATGAATAACCTATGGTGCGCAACGTCTAAAAATGGTTATAGTAGACCTGCTTAATTAGTGTTTATACATGGTCTAAATGTGCACTTAGGGCTAACAACATGAAATTTGGTGCAATGAAAGCTAACATACTGATTATTGTAAAATATTGGGGGTCAATCTGACCGTCAATTTCCATGAACAATTGCGAGTTTTATATTGAGGAATGTCTTAACTTATATAACATGATTAAATTTATGGTTACTATCTTGTATTTGGCGGCCATATTGGATACTATTGGTTGTCTCCCAGATGCATAATTGCTTGTACTTGGGTGAAGAACCAGCCAAGATTCATGCTTTTAACCCAAATGTGCGCAATTTAGTCACTAAGCCGCTCCACTATTCACGTTAGGGTCATGACGAATACGCGACACGCTATTGCATTTATTATATCTATGAAATTATGGCATGAGTTTCACGAAAGTAAGGGTGCAAGTAAGGGTTTACGTCACTTCCTGCTATAGTAAAAGCATGCATGGCGTATGCCATGATTTACGCCTGGACTACAGTACGACCCTTTCGTGAAAGGAATGTCTGGTCTTCGCTGAATCTATATTTATGAGACTATCATCCGGAGATGCATATAATGCCACCTATTGACCACAGATTTGACCGAAACACAACCGGCAGCTAACGTATTCAGCAGCGATTGCGGTGACTCTCTCTCTCTCTCTCTCCCTCTCTCTCTCTCCCCTCTCTCTCTCTCCCTTCTCTCTCTCTCTCCCTCCCTCTCTCTCTCTCTCCCTCTCTCCTCCCCTCCGCTCTCTCTCAAAACTGCAACTATGCCACCAACGTTTTCTTAACCCTCTCCCTGTTAATGACAACTGGAAATGCCCTAATCAGCGTTGATGGTCATTGAATCAGTTACAGATGTATAACCAAATCTGTGCAATGCTATGCTATTTTATTTATTTGTATGTTTTCCTTGTTTTGCTTTTGTATTTACTTTGTCATTAATATTCATTCCCTTGCACCATTTGCGTTACCTATATAGTTAGCGAGTCGGTCACAACTAGCTATCCACTTATTCATAAGTGAGGATCTGTAAATTATGTTCTACAACAATAAAACAACAATTAAGATTTATATTTTAATCAGGGAAGAAGTCATTAAATACATTTCTTGTTAATACTAGCGGTAGAACGTTGGACTTTCTGACACGATCGTGATAGGATGCGTTGTCTGTATCGTGGCAGTATATGCACTTATCATCCTTGGTCTGTCAATACCAGCCGGTGCTCGCAGGATTTACTGCAACATTTAACGCTACGGATGTTGCAGTTTTCCCCGTCGTGATATAAGTGAAAGAATATTGAAAGCGGCTCTAAATTCCAAATTTAAAAGATAACTATTGCCTAACATACCTGGACCTCTTATACTTTTACCAACATTTGTTTTTCATCGTTTCTGTTAAGTAGTCAGTAATTTCATTAATTACTGATCAATGCTAGTATACACCCTTAATTCGACAATGCACGTACTGGCAAACTGACGGAATGTGTTTTGCTCTCCTCCTGAAACTCCACCACACAAGAGCTTCTCCCTGTCCGGCGGCCGCAAATGTTAAAGGTCCTCCTCACACTCTCCCCCTCTTGCTTCTTGCAGCTCCACCACTCTGACTTGACTCCAAGGCAGGACGCTTTACGATACCAATACAACGTCTGTCGTGATTATATTCTTTTCCCCGCGTGTAATTGTGTGGTATAGTGTCCATCATTTTAGCCATGCTGTAAATCCGGCATCTGTTACTTGATGTCTGCTGTTAAGATGTTTCACAGCTTGATGATGTCCTAATCCAATGTAATAGTCGTGGGCTTACCTCAGCTGCCGACATGGATTAATCTCAACGTTTCATGTAGATCGCCCGGCGTAATAAGAAGACAGGACTCTTCTGTAGATTCCTAGGTGCACAGAGACCAAGAATGTGTGCATGTATATAATCTCATTAAAAGCAGGCCCCAAGGTTACGACACGTTTTTTAAAGTACGTTTTCAGGCTCAACTTCAATTTTTTACTCAAATACCAATGCATAATCTGATCATGAAATGAGCATGGAATCGTACTGGGCCACGAGATTACGAAACTTTCTTGATTGTTATATCACGTGCAACTCAAAGTTTTGTTCACAAATCCCTATATAAATTTTGAGCTTGAGTATGAAATCGTACTCAATAAGTTTCGTAATCTCGGGGCAGACCTCGGTTTTATGTCCACCTATATTTAACAAAAGTCCAAATTACATGGATAATCAATTTGGGCTCTGATTTTACCGAATGATATAACGAGAGAATCGTTCGTCCTAATACAACATACTAGTAGACCTACCTATTATGTTATACTAGCCCATGTTTCGTCCACACATTCTTGTAACGTACTGTCCTGACAAAACAAGGCCTGAGAAGCACGGGGTGTCTGCTGATTGCCGCGAAAACTATTGGAATTAATCGTTTGTAATTTTGTTCAATCGTAACAACTTCGCTACATCTCGCAAAGAATTACAAATTACTTCTAATCAGGTTTCACTAGAATTGGATATTCCATGTATAGTAATTCAATATATGATACTGAAAGTGTTTAGATTTATTTATGAAAGTTGATAACATATTTCGAGACCTATTCGCCCATTTCCTTATAATTAACGCCTCTCGTCCATTTCCGCCATAATAGAAACCTTCCACTTAGTTCCGAGCGCATATGTGGGGATGTCGTTGGGTCGAACTGAACGACAGGGCCTTTAGAGACACGAATACAGTTATACAGCTAGAAGAATGAGGATGTCCTTCTACGTGAGCACTCTGCAAACAAGACTGATATTCCAACCAGAAGCAGAAATATAGTTCATCATCTAATAACTAATAACCGACATTTTAAGTCCATGATTACGATGCACCTGGTAAACTAACCAAGTCTCCCATTTTCCCCAAATTAAATAGTCACTTTATGACCGTGTACGTCAATGGAATACACCCTCGATAGCTTTAACCGTAGCCATTAGTTATTCTGGCTAATTTTGGAGTTACAATGTGGTTTCGCCCAATCGTAGGGGAGAAGTCTGAGATCTAGTTTCATAAGTGAGGAGTGTATATCCAGATTGTATGCATGTCGAAAAAATTTAACAAAGATGCTACTTAAGCGAAACCGGATGTCGGAAAAGAAACCTCATCCGCTAGTTATTGCGCTTGTTATCCGTAGCACAGGCCGTCCATATAAATATGCGCATGACGTAGCATATGTGTATTGTAGCACGTATCTAATTGGCATAGCATCAACAAAGGCAGTCAATATACATAGGGACTATTTGCTTTTAATATGAGCTTACGCTTCTGTCTAATAATGTCCAAATGGGCTCATTGGATGCTTGCAATATTGCCTCTCAACGTGCATGTTGTAAATCATGCATACTTCCTAGTAAACAAGCTCTTTGGAACAGGACGAGTGGTTTCTGGCTTGTTTATGTAGACACGTGAATGTTTATAGCGAACGATGCTACTGGAGTCATATAACCAGACATTGTATAAAGTCGGGTAAAAGATGAAGATTACGTCTGAAGTATGATATGCACGTATCTAAGTCGGAGGCAAATGTCGCTTATATTTGAAACCTCTACCATATGCTATCAGCATTCAGAGAGAATCGCGAAGGTTTACAGTTTACCATATCGAATCAGGATAAATTAGGAATCTTATGTTCCTTTTAGTGTAATTATTTTACCATACATAAGGTAATGTAATACAACACTAGCTCTGTTTTATGTATACTAGCAGTATGTCATAAGTTCACAACTGTGTGACTTTACAAGCTGAAGAGAGGCAAATCTGCTTCAACCAAGAATGTTATGTTTAGAGGTAAAATATCTGCCGAAAACAATTGCAACCTCGCGTGTATTGTTCACCTTCGACTTGGGTGCTGTATAAGGGGCTAATGTTGGCACCCATTGTATTCTCACCAGCGTCTTACAATCAGATTCGATAGAGACGATAAGGATTGGAATTGTATTTACTGACGGACGAGAAGGGGTTGATGAAGACGGTGCCATGAAGATGCAGCTCAGTTTTACTTACAAGACATTGAGCAATTCGAATGCTATAACTAAACTACAAATAGGTGACGTATAAAATAGGTTGAGTTATGAGAGAGAGAGAGAGTAGCAATCACAAGGTCTAAGTTTGCCAATATTTCAACTAGACAACTAGCTATATTCTACAATATACATACGTGCGAAGAGCAGATGGTATTGCAAACCAGTCTAATCTACTCTAATATTTTCACAGCAGCAATCATAGAGGTGTAGTGATGTGTGTATTCCTCACAGAAGTGCTCCCAGGTTCAAAATTATAAACTCGTTGAAGAGAATTCCCTGAGTCGTAGATCGATGAAAATAGTAAGGATCATACGCACAGTAGCAATGTTTCATATACATGTACGTGTACGTCATATGTACGTTATATATATATATAACCCATAGATCGATACGAATATTAGAACATATGATGTGATTGCAAACATTGAGATTATGGTTACTAATTTGAAGTTGTATCTGTGTTTATCAATACTGTGGTCCTTTGACATTTTGTCCTTCTAGCAGAATTTCTGCAATGCTATACTCGCTCACTGCACTGCACTGACGATCGCACATACATTCTTCAATGATTGGTATACATAAGAACGAGGGGTAAACAAATACATTAATTTGACTTATTCATTACATGGAGACTGACGTATATTTTATACCACATATTACATATGGCCAACATACCAAATTAGGAACGATAATTAATTGGTAACACTCGTGCGAACATTATAGCAATACAATGATTTTCGTATCCTTGCTGGTATGTTATCAAACTCAGAAGCCTAGCAATAACTTCGATGTCCTGCTCTTACTAATTGTGTCTCAGGTACATGCTTAGCGTTCTATCTTGATAATATTTGGTTGGAAGTGATCTCTTCACTGACGTCAAAGCTACACAGAGTTCATTGTATAAAAACACGTTTAGTAAGCAAAGTATGATCATAAGGATTCCCAGTTGTTGACATGCCTGTTTTGAAGGTACAGATTTATCATGGTGTATTAACATTAACCGGCTCAGAAATAGCCACGCATGCGTGTATAACACTAATGTAACATATCCGGTTAGTGGGTGGGACATGCACCTGTCATCTCTGACAAAACCTAACTGGAACACATTATGTACAGCGATTTAATATACATACATACATATATATATATATATATATATATATATATATATATATAAATTAACTGTAACGTCCCTGTGTGGGCCATATGAAATTATAAATTCACCAAGCTGATTTTTTCAATAAACCCACTTTGACAATAAACCCACAGGCATAATAGTGTAAATAAATGTACTTTTCAATAATAAAAATTGCAAAGTACACATTACATACAAATGTCATGGTTCATGAATGGGAAATATATGTCATCATAGTGTTCCCGGAAGACTGCAAAAACCTGAACTGAACTAACGACAGCTCTTCCATATGTACACAGATGTGTGGTGTGCAAACAGTTCGAAATCCTGGCAAACCATCATTGATACCGGATTAATTTAACACTTAATAACTCGGAGTAACCAAGGTCAGTGCACACAAATCAAGTTTAGCTCAAATTTCTACTAAATAATGCAATTCTCTTCATTCCATCTGCCAACACGTGACGGTTTCTGGCTTGAGACTATATCATGAATCCTCTTCAGGGCCCAATTGCTCTGCATAGTCGTAGCTACAATTGATTGTAAGTCAAATTTTATGGACCGATTGCAAGTGCACGTCCATTGTATTTTTATCCTTACAATACTTGAGAATATGGTTAGCCGAAACGATTGTAATAATAAAAGTGGTTCGTGCAACCAGACTAAAGATCCTTACATACCAGAGGCGAGCGATTTATCGCCGCGACAATTAGCGGCGACAGCAAAGAGATAGGAACTGATTCTATTGGAATTTGACGTTTAACTATATAGATAAATGATAAGGTTCTATCTTAGAACGTAAATTGTCGAGTTTGTCGCTGCGAAATTCGCTTCTAGTGTACCGTTATACTTGTAGCCAGTCCCTAAAATTCTACTTGCAATCAATTGTAGCTACAGTTGTTCTAAGTAACTGGACCCAGATGGGTCGCGGTCAACATGTAGCTGTTGACTGTATAGATACTGTGAAGTTGCTCTTCATCAAACTAATACAGCTTCCTTATGACAGTGTTCTATCTTTATCTGACGTCCACATTAGGGAGAAAAATATGGCTTGAAAGCATTTCTAAACAACGCTGGAAGTCTTGAAGACAATATCCGATGCGCAGCCTACGAGTACATGTATGTATTGGTATTTTAGACATTAATGTCGTGTAAGTGATGTCATAAGTGGCCAGAATATTATTTTAGTACCAGAGGCATGTCTATATGGTTAAAAAAATAGACATGGCGTAACTGTACTCTGTTCATTTCACCATTTAAAAAACACACCAAAAAAACACACCCTAAATTATATTTTTTATATACTTAGTATAGAACTCGACCTGACCACCGTTCAACTCGCTTTGCAATGCAAGCAGTAACTCGCCGGCGGCAATTATATGCAATAAGTCAATGGCCTCGATATAATCAGAAGAGAACTTGGCGCAAAAGGTCTGGATATCGTTTCACGAAGCTCTCATATCTACAAAGAGACCATATGCACTCTCGTAGAGATCTCTTAAACGTCAGCGCGGTTCCAAATGCAAAACCAAATCCAAAATTAAACTCCCCAACGAGATGTAAATGCACATTTTTCACTTACTTTTTCATTTCTAACCAAATTATTGTGCATACATAATTACTTATCTAAACTTGACCCCTGTTCACCTGCTTTGACTCCGATGGGAATTGACAAAAGAAATAATGACGCAAACGTCCAGGGACCTGATCCACAGAACGATCGTAATTACGCCACGAGAGATAACTCTATACGTGTATTACGAGTTACGACTCTCGTAGCGCTAGATCGTTCTGTGGGACAGGGGCCCACATTTAATGTCGGCAGCCTAATGAAAATTATCATGTCGTATTCTAGCCATAACATATCTACAATGCCTTTAATAACATTTCCATATTCAAAACATCACACTGACATTCAAGTCATAATGTAATTGAATAGACAAACAGACATTTCTTTAGTATCAACTCCATATTTATTTTGTATTTTGTATGTGTGTATACACTATTAAGTCAATATTGTTCAATTTGACCAACATAGAAATATCACAAAATGCCAAATAATTGTGTATCTGTTACTGTAGTAAATAATAACGTTCGCAAGTTTTGATGTCGATTTGAAACATACCGGATATGATTGGATGCATAGACCTGGGAATTAGAGTTACTTGTTGTTTCAAAATTAATTCGGCCTCGTTGGTTTGCTTCTCTGTCTTGCTTCTATCAATGATAGAATCGTTCCGTGCAATTCATGCTAGGAATCAATATCTGTACTTACTTCGTTGATACGGGATTGTACAAACGACGAAACCATTATATGAATTAGTATTGTTAGGGCTAGTACAGACAGAATAGAGGCGCGATGGTAATATAATGTCCCGTTATAATACGATTTCGATGAATACGGTATCAAAGGTGTCATCCCTACTATATTCTAGGAATACATATCAATAGGAGATTTCTTTGTATGTTTATGCTGACGTCAGATGGGCTATTTTGCTTAATTTAGATATACACATCAATCTAATGGTGATAGTGCTTTTACCATAATGGATCTGAAACGAAATAATGGGAACCCATGAAAACTATAAGAATGGAACATTATGAACATAAACACGACACATTTTGATCCATTGATAAAGCAATGACTATATTGCTGTTCGTCGTAAAATATGCGTCGCCCAAATTGTATTTAATTGGTTTCATTTTGGTTCCTTTCGTAATGGTTATTGTTAGTTATTTGTCATTCAGTCCAGAGACGATGAAACTTTTTTGAGTACGATTACTCAACCTATGGTCAAGTTTTGTCCATAATTCCCTATATAAAGTTTTAGCTTGAGCATGAAATTGTACTGGGTTAAGTTTTGTAATTTCGGGTCCTGTTTTACCACGGTGAGCAGTAACGCTCTCATTCGATCACAATTAGGAGGGTTGCCACGATAGCCCTTATTCCGTCCCTCTCTCATTAATATACAATTAGTGTGTGGTGTGTTCTCCATTGGTTTAGACTACCAAGGACATACAAGAGGGAACATGATTAGCATGCATCCATATGGAAACGAGGCTCCAGAGATGGTGTGTATCATACCGTGTATGCTGCTAACAAAAGCATGCAGATTAAAACAAGTCTCAAATGACTCTCGATTACACTTTTCCCATACAAATTACGTAAACTGGTTCTACGGATCAAACACGTGCAATACGTATGCGAATTCACGTGAGGTAGGTCACGTGGTTCGTACCATTGGCTGTGACTATAGGATCCTATAGTCTAATAACCAAGTCCTGATGCCAGTTATAATGCAGTTTGCATACATGTTTTATGTCAATACACTCGTAATATGTTATTGCCATAGACTTGACATTTGTAACCGTACATAAAAGATGCTGTAGAGTTCTTCAGTTGAACGGAGCTCATTCCCAAGGTCATGGTCGACAAAGGGGGATAATCGTAAGTGCCCTTCAGAACGGAGTATATATGACCCGTATTCCCATAATTGGAATAGCAAGTTAAAGATTACCATAGAGAATACGTTTATCAAAATACAACTCATTCATACCTAAAAGGGCATTGGTTTCTAACACTGACTATTTCAATAGATATTAGATGTTTAATGTAATTATCTCTACTTGTATTGGATCTAAGTTATATGTCATGGAGTATCCTATTATCTTGAAGATGGAAAACGATATATGGTAATAATACTACTAATAATAGATTTTGAAAAAAAACATGTATTGCATTAATTAAATTGGAATTTCGAATACAGTTCGTTACGAGAGAAAATGACATATAATAATTATGTCACAGCAGCTTTACATGATTTGAAAGTTATCAGCATCTTTGGCAACAGTCTTTGCATACGATCGAATATCGAGGACTCTGTTCATTTACTCTATGTGCTTTTGAATTAAAGTTATGACCACAGTTATAACTTTGGGGCTTTTGAATTTACATCAGACCAAACCAGAGTCCAACTGAAAGAATGGAATCCATTTCCCACACCAATTAGACGAACCTTACCACTATACAGTTTCATTCACTAATTATACTTCAACATATGCACACGCATCCAGCGGACGTGTTCCATGCATGCCATCAGCTTTATTGAGATCTGCCGCTTCCTTCGCAACAGGAGCTATTCTTCCTTAGAGTGTCAATTGAGACAATACAACGAAGCCGTCCACACTTGACATAACAAGGCAATGAAACGCGGACCGGTGTTAGCAGTATTGGAGAGGTCCCCGGAGTACTAGTGTGCCGTGACCAGAATACAATTGCCAGCAGGATGTGTCCGTACCAACCATGTATGCTTAATATCCCTCCCTGCACTAAAGAACAAAAGAGTTCGATGTTTGTGTGGACTAATTCATACCACACGATGAGAATACAACGATAATCAATGTTTCTCACGTGTCTTTCTTTAAAATGTAGGGTCGGGTATGGGCCTGGAAAGCTCTGCAATCTGTCTAGAATGTTCACATGTCTGGAACAGATTCAAAGAAGTTCACACACAGAACCTGGTTTTAACGTCCAGGCAATGTTTTATTGGTGTTTTGACATCTTCTACATGTCTAGAATGAGAATCCGAATTATGCCACTTTGGCGTCATTGGGCAATTCAAAATGGCCGCCATTATGAAGTTTACATGCATTTTCTCAAAGCATCATTCTTTGGTTATTTAAAAACTTTACTTTGGAGGCAAATAATATTTGTTTATGGTCGGGGAATCCACTGGTTCACATAGGATTGATGCTTGTTTCAAAAATACTAAATTCAAAATGGCCGCCATCAACGAATTAATGTTTTCATAACTTAATTTCTAGACCACGTAGAGACTTGATTTAGGTGGAATAAATATATGTTTATGGTCAGAGAATCCACTGGTACACAAGACAAAAAATGTTAAATGGCCACCATCAACGAATGCATAATTTCATAACTTCATTTCTAGACTACTTCTAGACTTGATTTTTGTGGCAAACAAAATGTTTTCATGGTCAGAGAATCCATTAGCACACATAAAAACTAACGCAAATATTTCTAATGGCTATATTCAAAATGGCCGCTATGAATGAATGCATTGTTTTCATAACTTTATTTCTAGACTACGTAGAGACTTGCTTTTGGTGGCAAACAATATGTTTTCATGGTCATGAAATCCACTAGTACACATATATTTAATGTATCAGTACGTTTTTATCTTGAAAGCAAATACTAGCATATGTCTAATTACTTAAAAAGGGTGCTGTTGTAGAAAACTGTTGGTTCAAAATCTTGAGATATTAGTGATGATTTGGTGGCCTTATCTTAATTGTCATGTCTAGGGAATCCATTAGTACACATGTTAACATTCATGTTTAATTCTAGCACAACGTCCAAATTATGGGATAATGTTTAAAAGGCACACTATGTAGTTACTTTTGGCCAATACTGGAGCTAAATGTGCAACATTTCCATTCATTTGGCATATATATAATTGCTTTGGTATTTCAAGGTTTCCTTTCACTGCTCCACTGCAAGGAAAGATCGTTGAGATCCCTAAACAAATGTTTTGACCAACACTCATTCCAATAAAATACTATCGGTTTTCAAGTAATTACATCAACTATCAATACAAACAAATACAAGAACATGTCAGTGATACTGTGAATGAACATCCTTTGTAAATAATTATGATCATCATCGTTATGGTTGTCAATATGTTCCGCATGAATGTTACTGTTATGATAGTCTCTATGACATCCACAAATCATGATACATGGAAACGATTAGCCACATCCATTGTCGCTCGGTACATTTGTATTTATTAATGGCAAGACATCCATTGTCAAGTTATCCTAGGAAAATCTGTAAATAGTGGGGTTTATTGCAGGAGGACACACTGCAGCTTGGAAGTCCTGAACTTCCTGATCCCATACATACATATTTGTTTGGTGGTATTGTAGCTGATGCTACTTTGGGTTTGGAGATCGTTGATGCCCACATTGGCAGCTTACATATTATTGACTTATTGCATGCTCCATCCCATGAGATACATAATGGCATCATCAATGTTGTGAATCGTGCATTATGCCTACAAATAGTAGAAGTACTATGTACGTGGTACTTCAACATATTAAAACAGTTATTTTTTAATACCTTAAAGCAACTTTGATACCGTATGAAAGTCAGATACGATATTAGTTACCATCCGGTGTTCTACAATATCTGAATGTCCAGCAACAGTACTCTTTATAACGATTGTTCTCCGGGTATTTGCACATATCATGCCTAGATCAGACTACAACTCTTCCTAGCAGCAATCGAAATTTACAAGCCATGTCATCACATACTGAATCGATGGATTATGCTCCATTGGAAGCAAGCATTCTGCTTAGATCAACCTGCTATGATAGTGGACGATGTGCATGTTACTTGACGTGTTGGCATAATATGCCAAGTGTCTGTATCTTGTTCTGGCACATCATTGGCACATTCTGTTTGCATTCAGATGGTGCTGTCTAGTAACAGCCATCTCAACGCTGATACTATGACAGCTATTCTTTAGTACCGGTCAAATGAGAACGTATGGGAATTGTTGAACTGCATCACATATGTATTGAGGTTAATAACCTGATACCACGCATGTATTACCCGTGTACATGAACACCCTTTCAATGAGCATATCTGACGGATGGCATTCCACAAATCGGGATTATACTTCATACCACTGATCAGATTTAATTTGGCAGACCATCAGATGCAATACGATCAGATGTCGAAATCCTTACACACACAATGCATTTTGGTGAAAGTTTATTGATTCTTAGCACAACTAATTCTTACCTATATAGGAAGGATTGTGTGATTACAATGGTCAACAATAACTTTGCGTGATGCAGTCCCAAATTAAATACCTACCACTACCACTACCACTGCCACCACCATTGCTTGTTTTCACTACACATGAGGACAAAAGAAGTATATAATATACAATATTGCATGCCCTATTCTCAAACATAACTGATTATAACGAGGAATACATTTTAGTTCTATATATAAAGTATTTTAAAGCGACAGCCATACTGCACGACTTTGTCGGCGAGTCGTTGCGTTGGATATAGTGATTAATATGTATTCATACAATGATCTCACGTGCACCAGTCGATTCACAAATCCAGCCACTACATAGTAAATAGAAATGAAGTTCATTCAGGCGGCCATTTTGAATTTAGCCTTTAATAAAATATATGCATTAATTCTATATGTACTAGTGGATTCCATGATTATGAAAACATAGTATCAAGTCTCTACATCAAAATCAAGTCTCTACATAGTCTAGAATTGAAGTTATGAGAAAATGCATTCATTGATGACGGCCATTTTCAATTTAAAATATGTTCATTAATTCTATGTGTACCAGTGGATTCCCCGACCATGAGAGGGAGAGAGAGAGAGAGAGAGAGAGAGAGAGAGAGAGAGAGAGAGAGAGAGAGAGAGAGAGAGAGAGAGAG
>JAUTBT010084569.1:0-12209 GCA_032361225.1 Lepetodrilus schrolli | reverse complement strand
CTGGAGGATTTCTACCGGGTCACTATACTCTGTATCTGAAATCCGTGTCAATCTATATGATTATTTCCGAGATATTGCGAAGCTGTTACGATTGTCCAATGCTATGCAGTTTGCATTTTTGACAAGCGAATAAGTACGTGTACACCGTCACGTAAGAATATGTCCCAATCTCCTCCATTATATTGATAAAGGTATTTCTCTGGTCATCTAGTCAAGATAAGGTTTATTTAAAAATGCATCAACAATTAATTACTCCAAAAAAAAAGATAGCACAATGGACAAATGTAATTTTATGTTATTGCTTTTTTTGGTGTTACTTCAATGTCCATAGTGTTACCATCACAAAAATTATTGATATGTAATTAATTCTAGATACAATGAAGTCATTTAACATACAGACAGTATGGTACCGACATTATTCTATCAGAGTATAGGTGTCATGGAATGTGTATGAAACAATTATCATTTTCATGGAATAATCATTATAAGGGTCATTCCCCAGAAAAGCGAAAACTTGTGTCCCACAAAAGTGATCGTGAAAATTTAGAATTTAACATATTAAAACTTAATAACAAATATAATGATTAAAGTAAAGGAACATTATGGCAATGAAATGGCAAGAAACTATATTTTTTAAAATATGGCCGCCAAACGCGCCAAAAAAGCATTAATAATACCACAACTCAATACGTATTTGTGTTAGATAAATTAATTTTGGTTCTATACCCAGGTTTGTAAGCATGAGGAATCTATTGGAATGATTATGAATGTCATTTGACCTCTAGATTAGCTTAAAACTGCCAAAAATACAAATAAGGAAATCATTATAAGGACTATAACTCGTATAGTATTAGTACAAATAACATTAATTTGGGGTCTATACCAATGTTTTGGATCGCTACAATTCAAATATAATTATTATTTGTATAATTTGATGATTTATTGTAACATTGAGCATAATAAATTACATAAAATGGTCAACTTTAATGTGTTTCAGGTCAATGATTATTCCTGGTTAAAGAGTCGTATATGCTCGCTCCACAAGCCTATTCGGCTACTCACTTTGGCCATGTCACATTAACATTGTTACTTCTATTAACTTTATGCCTGTAAAATACAACAATGATGTGTGACAAATGTCCACAAATATGACATTGTGACTATATATGATCAACTGTAGTAGAAGTAGAAGTAGTATAGTAGTAATCAATTGAATGATGGTTAACATGTAAAGCTTCAGACATTTCTGGCATCGGAAGTAGACCATCATCGCAATAAGGTTCATGAGTAATGTATATATTGGGAAACATGCAAGTAGGTGGAGATGAATATGAACAATATATACTTTATGATTACAAAACATCTACATGAATGATGGTTACTATGAACATCTTGTCATTGCTGGTAGAACAACAACATTTAATCACAATTATATTTGCAGACTTCAACTACTAATATCAAGACACATGCTGCTCATGTGCGTTCAATTTGTCAAGTGACGATGACAATTAACAAGGATCCCCCAAAAGGTTGTGATCAAGTATACATGAATAGTTCTATTGCAAGAAGAATTACAGCTTTTGTCCTTCTGTAACTTTATTTCTTCTCATGCCATTCAGAAAATGAATATTTCAGATAATAAGCAATGTGAAAACAGATGGAAATGTGTATAAACAATAAATCTTGATATTTGGAGGGAGGAATGGCAAACTTGGAGAGTGTTCGGGAAAGGATACCAGAAGTAATGGGAGATCTGCAAGCATGAGATGACATATAGCTGTGGAGTAACTGCATAATGGAAATTAATAATATACTAGTATATAAACAGCAATGCATTTAGACTATTCAGGTATCAAAATAATGTTGTTGCATCCCAAGAGTACCCCTATGCTGTCTGCAGATCTGTTGACTGGGTACAACTATCCTTGTGATAACATTCCCTGTAAGGATCATTGCCAGTGAATCATTGTCAATATTGGAAGATATCTTGAACTGGAGCGAAGCACTAGTATTACCAATAGATTCATTTACCAGCATTTTATCAATATTTATGTGGTGCATGTCTTTGTTCAAAACATGATATTCCGTCTGGATATTGAACAATGGTTCGTGGCACATACAAGAATCATCATCATGTACATGAGCACAAACAGCACAATCAGGGTTCCATGTTATCTGACCATCATCTAGAATTATCTTGTAAACATTCTTGAATACTAGTTCTGTGAATACTACATGCATTTACAATGCTAGTTCGACACCATTTATAGAAGCTCGCACCTAAGACATGTAGATATCCAACTTCTCCGAGTAGCCTTTCTCGAACAGTCTCATCAAGTTTGTAAATCCTTTCCTGCTAAATATTCAAGTATACATTGTTCATATTCATGTCTACCTACTTTAATGTTTATCAATGATTATACACATTACTTATGAACCTTAATGCGATAGTTGTCTACTTCCGATGCTAACCACCATTCAATTGATTACTACTATACTACTACTACTACTACTACTACTACTACTACTACTACTACTACTACTACTACTACTACTACTGCAATCACTATATAGTCACAAAGTAATATTTGTGGACATATGTAGCTCATCATTGTTGTATTTTACAGTCATACAGTTATGGAAGAAGCAGTTTTTATGTGAAATAGGCAAGGTGAGCAGCGAAATAGGCTTGTGGACCGAGAATAGTATCATCTTTAACCAGACATAATCACTCACCTGAAACACATTAAAGTTGACCATTTCATGTAATTTATTATGTTGCATGTTACAATAAATCATTACATTATACAAGTAATAATTCTATTCGAATTGTAGCGATCCAAAACATGAGTGATAGTCCTTATAATGATTTCGTTGTTTTTGCTTTTGGCAGCCATATTGCAATGTTAAGCTAATGTAGAGGTCAAATGACATCCATAATCATTCCAATAGATCCCAAATTAATTAATCTAGCATAAATACGTAATGGGTTATGATATTATTAATGATTTTTGGCGTGTTTGGCGGCCATATTGGATTGTAAATATTGCCAACGACCACAATTGTGTACACCCACTGAAATACATTGACTTGCCTTTATAAACAAGATAATTCTAGTCCATTTCCACTTTGCTAGTGCATGTAATTTGCTCACAACTAATGTAATGGAAGGAATTGGCGTACGTCTTTGCATATGTTGCTATGGAAACGACTGAAATTCCAACTTATGCGTAATTTTAACGTACAAAGGTTAGTAGTACAACAATTCCCTTTGATTATAGAACACACTGGTGCATTTTTATACTCAATTATAGCTTTCTCTTAGTTTCTATAGAGTTTTTAATTCGGCATGTTATGGATATGTTTACAATATTCCGCATTGTTCACAGGGGTTCGGTGATAGAATAGTATATACACACACACACACACACACACACATACACACATACACACACACACACATACATACACACACACACACACATACACACATACACACACACACACGCACACGCACACACACACACACACACACACGCACGCACACACACACACATACACATGTATAGATCTAATAAGAAATACACGTCGAAGTGGGATCATTCATCCATTCATCAATCCATCCATCTATCCCATCCATCTATCTATCCCAACACCCACATCCACACCCATATCGACATCTAAAATCATCATGGACGTACATGATGAAGCTGATGAAGTAGACATACCACGATATAAAAACACAAATGTTTTCCTCCTTCGACAAAGAATTCTTTATCATTTCTTGTTATTGCAATTTGAGTCGTAAACCTGAAAACAATTCGGGCAGGTTGGAATTATTACAATTCAAGGCAATTTTGTGTTACAATTCAGATTGGTCAATTATTACATTTCAGGGCAATTTCTATTACATTTCAAGACAATATTTTGAGATATTACAATTCAGAGCAGTTTTTATTACAATTCAAGGCAGGAATTACAATTTGGGTCGATTATTACAATTCAGGGCTCTACATACCGGTACATTGTTAAGTAGTTATAATGACCGGGGTTACCAGGATCGAGAAGATACATAATGGTGGCAATATATGAACTAAACCTGTAATGTGCATTGTCTATTCCAGTTACAAATAAATAAACTGCAATGCAATGACTTTAAATGGTGACACACTGATAGGAAGCTGGATGGAACATGATCTGGTTTAAATCTACAAGTTCCAGTTACAAGCAAAGTTTCTATTCTGAAGATACAACAGAACGCTTTTACGAATGGACTCGTTTTCCAGTGGGTTGTGTGTACACAGTAGTTATTCGGATCAACCTAGCGACATCCCAGGTATGTCGCGATCGGAAGTTGCTACGATTGCATACTAGCATATTGCCACAGTGTTTCGGCAAACTAGCGGCTACTGTTCTAGCTACTGTTCATTATTTTATGATGAGAAGGGAAATACCAGGAAGTAGATCTATACGGTACAGTACGACCAGTGAACCAATGCGAATGCTTAATAGAATACCACACCCCTGTATATTACTAAATTTCACTTTGCCATCCTCCTACTAGTGACATATGACACGAGGAAGTGATGCGGTCTATGCACAGTGAATGCATATCAATAATTGAGCACCTAATTGTATACACTGTTACTTCCAGGCTCCCTTCCCCATTCATGCACACCCCTCTCAAGTAACTCGACACCAGGATGTAGCTGCATCTTCCCGACAAAGAAATTAGTGAAGCAATGCATTTGCTATGTAATGGTCTTCGAAGGATTGTCACTATGAAGGATTGACGACGCATAGTTTTAGGTCTTAATAAAACAGTACTACCACATTACACAACTAAACTCTTACCGCAAATCGATATGTGGCTATTTTACTTTTTTCATTGGCTATTTATATCATTAATGGAAAACTTCCTCCTTAAATGTTCAGACACAGATGATTATGTATATATACATGAACATTTCGAAATGTTCTCACATATATGTCCTGGCTGTTAAGTATGGGTACCTCTCTCTCTCCTCATCCTTACTTACAAGGTCTGGTGGCATCATCGATGGAATTCAATGTCATTTCAAGATCCGCGGTGAGTAAAACTGTTTACTGCAGCGGATATCGTGGAAAGAACGTGTCTTCTCTATTTGTTATATTATTGAATATTATTGTGCCATATGTAACATAAATTTGATTAACCGTTGATATTTTATTCATGGGTTTTAATTTAAGACGTCGATAATGAAAAAGTCAAGTCAAGTCAAGTTTATTCATTATTATTTGGTCAAAAATAATAGATAATATATACTAGTCAAAGATTTTGTACAAAAGAAACTATAGCAAAATATGGTGACAGTACATGATGTCAAATGAAGCGAATTTAGTAGCAACACATTTCCTGAGGCAGTATTTAGAAAACTATACTATATTTAGAACATTGTTTCATAACTTGATACATTTCTATGTATTTTCAGCTATTCCTCACAGTATGTTTAATGGCTTTATCGTCCGCATCAACATTACATCGCGGAGTAAGACATTGTACTGAGCCAGAAAATCACAGCGACAGCAACAACAATAACAACAACAACAACAACAGAGACGAAACAATACACGGCAGTTTTTATCTCATCCCTTCGTTAATGAACAACGTGAACAACATCAGCTCCATTCCACACGAATTCATTAACACTCGGAGAAGTCTACTAACAGGACAACGCAACTGTCCGTCTTGGGAGGCCTCCGTACGGCGACACGGCGGCAGCGTCTGTCCATACCACTACGTCCTGAACTATGACAACAACCGCCAACCGAATTCGATGGTAGAGGTAGTTTGCAACTGCGTCGACTGTCTTCGAGAAGACGGCAGCTCCAATGCTCTAATGAACTGCTACCCTGTGTTGTACCACGTCAAGGTGTCGAGACGGACGTCGTGCAGTGATGGAGTCTACGTCTACGCTGACATCTGGGAGCCGTTGACGGTGGGATGTCAATGTGCGCATAAGGAGCGCGTCTCTAACTATCAACGTACCGTTTCGCCGCAGTGAAAAATATGCCGCATGATGTTTTAGCGGTAAACAGGGCGGTCCGTCTTCGTCATAATATAATACGAGCTAGTTCTTACATTATCATATTTGTTATCATCCTCCACGCAGAGACCATTTTGCCTATTTAACACCCGTCAAATGATGGAAAATAAGTAGGTATAATGGCCGGTGTTTCGAGAATGATGTATTATCGTCTCCCATCATTTGTCATGTGGAGATTTATTTTATTTATCAATATATAATGAATACTGTACTGCATACTTGTTACAGATATGTATAATGACATTTAATTGAGAAAACCTTGTAGTTTTAGCATAATGTATATACAAATAAGTTTAGCGTGAAAGATAACATCAAGAATAATATTTCGGCAGGGATGAGCAGTAAATATGCTTCGATGCTGACATAAAACATTGATAAATGCCTTTGGGATGTTCCGTATTAAGTATTAAACTTGATATACTCAGTACTTTCTTTTGGACAAGTTTATAACAGTAACACTGGTAATAGGACTAATCGACTATACGTTAGAAGCGACTATATATCCATTTGGTGTTCATTTAATTACAATATTTCGTTCACAGGAAGGGGAAGGGGAAGGAAGGGGAATCCCCCTTTTCTTCCTGAGATTTTAAAACTGAAATAATCACCCAGTGTGTGTGTGTGTGTGTGTGGGGGGGGGGGGGGGGTGTTTGTGTGTGTACGAAATGCATGTACGGTATGGGTCCGGGTCCGAAGAAAATATATCACCGAAATGCACGTATGACATTATATACCATGTGACCGATTTTCGTGGTATTAAGGTTCGAAGCTAGCTGCGCGCGATCTTTTTACGATGTATCAAAATTCTAATGTTAAACGTAAAGAACACTCACTTTCTCGTTCTTTTATCACAAAACACTGCTATTGCCAATCTAACAATACACTGCCTCCAAGCGAAGGCATCTCTTCGGCAGCCATGACACTGACGTATACCCCTTTCCGTGGTAAACGGAAAGAAATGTCTGTTTACGGAGAGCAAGTTGGAACAAAATTTAGAAACTGTTTGGCAATATTCCCAAGCACAATTATTTGAACCTCAAAATAGTTCAAATAATGTTAATTTCCCTTAAATAGAAATATTAACATAAATACGAGATGCAATCTGTGAAATGACGAACATGGTGAAATTAATACTAAAATATCTTGAAAATTATATTTAGTATATTAAAACTATTACATTATCATTTTAATGAGACATTGTATGATGAATATGAAATTCGTTTGTAAAATTGACAAAATCAATATAAGAAATGGCCCAAGCGGGATGCCGTATATTTTGAAATCGACAAGAGACATTCCATTGACGTCACGTGATTTATGATGCTAAACATCCCTGCGCGCAGATTTTGTAGAACTTGCAATTATTTATTTGCAATTTTTTTTTACATCACGTTAAAACGTGCATTAGGCTGACAACTACATTTTCTAATGTTTACGTTATGTTTAATATTACCTTTTGTCAAGACATATTTAATGTATTTTTATTTATTTCTTATGTATTTATTACGATGTATGCGCAATGGGTATGTCGACGCGTCACTGCATTATCATATACAATACATGGTTGAATCGTAATTACTGGGATACTTGATTTCGTAAATTAAGTTATTATTAATTTATATTTCCGCTCTTCCGGGCATTTATCAAGGCGAGTGCTCAATACGTTACAATTGTAAAAATGGATTATAAATGTGTTTTCTTATTGTTACACATATTTATCGATTTCAGGAAGTTGATAATGATGATGAATGATGTGCAATATTTTAAAATGAGTTGCATCTGTCCATTTGGTGCTCATTTATTTATTGTATTTGATATGAATTAAATTATGTACCTTGAATATGAACCTGCAATTATTAATGCTCTATTATTATAAATGACACATTATGTTGACACTCAGAAACACATAAGTAATTCGGCATTATATTTATTATTAAAATGAAACAATGAATAAAGTTTTGTTTTTGATTAAAATGTTTTGTTCTCTAAATGCATCAATATACCAGTATATACTCTGTTCGCTCAGCAGAGAATGGGTACCCGGTAGGATGACATTGTCATGTGAATGCTAACCTTGTAGCGCATATTCCCCAGGGGGTTGAGAAGAAACACTACGTGTACACTGATCCATTGACCGTGGATAATAATGTGACACTTTGAGCATGTCGTATGGGGTGGATTTGGCGCATTATAAGTAGCAATTATGATAATATTATGATTGTTTCTAAATGATTGTCTTGAATAATTTGTGCCTTGCTTTTGAATATGTAAGACTCAGTAGGCCTACGTTTCCCTTGCATCAAGCATGCTGCATATTTTAAAAGTACTCGTAATCCGATTAAAAATAAGATCTGTCATAATTATATTCATCCTCTACCAAATGTGGTAACACTCAAACGCGTTTCCGTTTATAGGTAGTGTGTGTGGTGAGTGTGCGCAGTAGGAGAGCGAGGCCGATTTCGCAACTCTCCTTCATATGCCGCTGGAAGGATCTTGTGAGAACAGATTGTCGCCGTCATGTTATGGTGATATCCCCGGACCCGGAATGGACTCGGACCCAGTTCCCGGAATCTGATTGGCTCACGTGGTTAGGGTTACGGTTGGAAAAATAGTTTGTTCATCGTTTGGGTCACGTGAGCCAATCAGATTACCGGGAATTGGGTCCGGGTCCGGTGAATAGACTACGTTCGGGTCCAGTTCCGGGTCCGAGGAATATATTTCCCTTCATGTTTTGCTTTTAAAGTAATACTAAGTCATTTGCTAGACCATCATGTAGACCTGCGTTTCCGAGTCAACACAAATTTGAAAACGGTATTCCAACGAATAATACAAAGATTCATGAGAAAAGTAAAGTCAGCTGGAAACGGATATTCCCTAAAGCTATACCCTGATATCAAATAGTGGTTCTAAAGTAGCTTTCGTCTGTTATTACTGTATAACAAGGAGACTTTAAAGATGGTATGCTATATGCGTCTTTGCTGTCAACCACCGAAACAAATGAAACGATACTGAACAATATATAATATGATATGATATGATATGATATGATATCATATGGTATGTTATGATATGATATGATATAAATATGATATGATATGATATGAAATTATATGATATGATATATGATATGGTATGATATGATATGATATTTCATGTGTCTTGTGAAATCGCATGTATCTCTCATCGAGTGACCTGGGAAAGGAGATATTTTCACGAGTGGCGCAGCCAAGAGTGAAAATATCGGTGTTCCCACGTCACGAGATGAGAGATACATGCTATTTCAATAGACAATGACATATCCTATTTATTATATACTTTTATTATACAATTATCAACAAAATTGTGAAAAGAAAACTATCAAATCTCCCAACCGGACAATGTCATGAGCTGTCAATATGACGCGTCACAATAGATCATCGAACGTTTTGAAATAATGGCTACCCTAACGACAAGCTAGCCTTCAGTAGTTTTAACGACAAATAGAAGTAAAAACAGTATTCAATTAATCAACAAACACACAACTGGTACGACTCTGATACAACGAACATTTTAAACATGACGTGTCAAATTGATCAAATAATAGTACGATGAACTGACGAAAGTACTATTCGGCATCGTGGTACCGGAAGGTGTTCTCTTCATTGCAGTGTTGTTAACACTGTTCTCGTCACTGCAGTGACGATATCACTTTTCTCAGAGTGAGAAATCTCAGTCTTTCACTGTTAAGCATATAATAAGATATGATATATAATATGATATGATATGATGTGATATGATGTGATGTGATATGATATGATATGATATATGATATGATATGATATGATACGATACGAACGATATGATATGATATGATATTAAACATATTAGCTTGCATTCTTGTCGAAAGTAAGCAAACACGAAAAATTCACATATCAGTTTTTTAAAAGTAGTATATTTTCAATGACAGATCGATAGCACATTGTAGAATCAATACGGAAGTAGTGATAAGGGAGATAATTCGAACCACGTTATGCTGGAACAGATAGGAAGGTTAATGTAAGATATATTTATAGGCTACTGCACGTTTACCACCATACAGGAAGTACAGTGTACTGAGTGAACTCGGAAACTACAGTGCGTGAAGTCTGGTGTTATTCGAAAGGTAACTTTAATAAACTAAATAAACTAATTTACGACGTTAATTTGGTAGATATACTCAGTGCATGTACTGATGTTAATGAAGGATGTGAGTTATTTTATGCCAACCTAATTAACTTTATTAGAGATTGTATCCCATCCAAAACTGTAAAGATTAGGCCAAATGACAAATCCTCAGAAATTAAAAAGCAATGTAGAAAAGAGATAGATTAAGAAATATATCTCGTAGAACACTAAAAAACACACACACACACAAAAAAGAGAAGGTAAATAACATGTGTTACCATGCAAATGAGGTATTCTATGGAATTTTAGATGGATTGCTATTTGATATGTATACGCAAAATAAACCATCTTACTGGAAAATACTAAAATATATAGTAAAGAAAATATATATAGTATAATACTAAAATATATAGTTAAAAAACTCAGGTTCAACCTGTATCCCTGCATTGAACAAATATGAAAATTGTATTAAACCATCAATATTTGCGAATATGGGAAAACCTGAACACCTAAATAAATAGTTCGCAACAATATCAAATCTACAGGAGAAAGACATAAACTTACCATTTCTACATTAACAATCAAATTCAACAATCAACAGCATACATCTATCAGAAGATGAAACTAAAGAAAAATTAAGAGTTATCCGATCAAGAAAGCTACAGGTACCGACAAAATCAGACACAAATTATGAAAACATATTTGCCTATAGGTTGCAAAACATTTATCGATCTTATTCAACATTTCTTTAACAGAATCAGTCTATCCTACCAAATGGTAGTCGCCCATGTAATGCCATTTTGATTAGTTGTGTTGGTAAAAGTTTTGAGAGCGCTGTTTTCAAACATATCTCAAAGTATTTTTTTAGAAAACAAATTGCTTTATAAATATCAAGTTGATTTCCAAGCTGGCCACTCACTACTAGAATTGTACGACAATATTACAACGTACTCGATAAAAAGGAACATGGTATGGTATTTTGCGATATGTTAAAAGCATTCGACATTGTGGACTAATAGCTAAACTAGAAACATTTGGCTTTCAAGGTAAACTATTAAAATGGTTTAGTAGTTATACAAATAACCGTAACCAAAAAGTATTTGTTAAAGGAAGTGTACTACGAGAGCAATTCCTGACGACACCTGCTTAGGCGCATAACGTTGAGATTGACAGATCATGCGTACATCCCTGAATGTTAATATACTAGTATGGGCAACTAAATGGTTGATTTCATTTAATCCAAACAAGACAGAAGCATTATACTGTAAAAACACATTTTTAGCATCTAAATGCTAAATCAAACAAACTTTATCAAATATTGCGTCTCTATATCGTTCGGTTAATCCGTGCCACGTAGAGCGCCGCGAAAATAACAGGGGGAATAACTCTGGTGGAATATACTGAGAGTAACGCCTAGATGTTTACAATCTAATCACTAATGATTAAAATGAGTAGTTTATTGTACATAAACAACTGCTGTTTAGATTCTAAACAACAATGAGTGTTTAGAGATGCACTATTTGGGTAAAATTAGTAGTAGGTCTATCTAGGCCTACATTTCTAATATATAATGTGTATTTTTCCGCTGCTATATTTGGATAAACAGTCATAACTTTTGTTTTCGATCGTTAGTATGATTTCTAATTCGAAATTTATGTATGGTCTCATAAGCCAAGCCTTTACACTACTTTATAGCCTAAATGTGTTCACCTGACTCTCTAATTGATTAGTGTCTTTTTTATTCTTATCAATATTTGTATCCTTAGATATATATTTTCTTTAAACAGAAATCTGCAGTTGACATTTTAGGATTTTCTGAAATAAATATATCAGGAGGCTATATTGTCTGTTGTGGATATGCACACCTGGCCCCCGTTTCACAACGGCCTCCTAACTATTTAGTAGCTCCTAAACCAGTCCTAAGTGTTGTCACCTCGTAACAAGTGTTTCACGACGACGTCACAAGTCGTATCCCTTCTT
>JAUTBT010084568.1:0-10663 GCA_032361225.1 Lepetodrilus schrolli | reverse complement strand
GGATATATGCTCTACCAACTCTTCTTTATAATTACCAATTGTCGTTTTACACGAAAGGAGTGTGTGTAGTTAGTGAACTAACAGTACAGTATGAATATATATAAAGAATCATTGACAGTGATAATTGTATTGCGTATGCTCATATTTTACCACAATGTATATTTTATTTAACATGTTATTTAACATATTTATAAAAGTACATTAAATGGTGTCTTTTAGGCCAACTAAGGCCTGGTGTTGATACAAATGGTCTTAAGTACTGTATATTAGTATATTATATCCCAGTATGTAAAGGCATAAGACACAATAATTATTAACTATAATTAACTATTATTACTATTATTACTATTATTATTATTATTATTATTACTATTATTGGCCCAGCTTATTCTGCCTACATTCACTCTGCCTACAAAATAAAATAGATAGATGTGATTTCTTAGTCTCCATACCGTTGTGCGTGTTGCGTGTGTGTGTGTGTTTGTGTGTGTGTGTGTTTGTGTATATGTGTGTGCGTATATTTGTGTGTGTGGTCGCGCGCCTATACATGACACGACAATTTATATGGCATACCCAACATATACAAACTTTTAAAATACAAATTAAAAAATTGTTAAAATTAACATTTGTTTTGTAATATCGAAGCACTAACATTTGAGTACCATAGTGTTTTCTATGTATTATTTCTTTAAACCTGACTGAAATATTGTGTCAGTTATTCTCATATGAGAGCATACAACTATATTGTTATATCTCAAAAATCAAATTAATAAAAAGTATGTGATGAAACACACAAATAAACAGATAAAATGCATTTAGAATTTGTGTCAATTTGTGTCATATATTAAAATAGCTGTATGTCGCTGATTTTTCTGTTGTAATATTACTGCCTTTTTCATCAAGTGTTAGACTGGTGTCATCCTCTACCTAGCAGTGTTCTACAACTTCGTTCATTACAATACATGTGAACTTCACCTTGTAAATCTGATACGTCTACCGTTGGGCAAGTAGTGGCATTATCCAGTAAGTAAGTAAAACATAATCACAAGTGTATACATACAGTGGCGGTAATTGTATCCTTTCAGCTTTCTGTAAGTTTCAGACATCATGTGAGATTTTTGAAATGACTATAACTCTTCATCAAGTAAAGCAAAATTATCTTTTACATTGAAATAGCATTTGTAGATAGAACAGTTTGCTATTACGTTTCATCATGATAATGGTGATGTCAGATCGTTCCATCTTCAACTGGCCTGTCCTATATAATAATAATGATCATTTGGAAAGGGAACAGTTTGACTCTGACAATAATCCTAGATAGTGGAGTTAGAACACATATTAATTAATATTTCACTATCTAGTGGTTTAAACTTCGCCAGAAGATAGAAATAAGGCATAATTTAAACTCATTTTCATTCTCAAAGATTTGACTTGGAACATTTTGTTTTCAGGCGACGCTCTGAGTAGGCACTAAACGTCCATGGGAACAGTACAATAAATAGATAATATCACCAGAATGTATGTTGATATCGTTGTTATCCTACTAAGTAACGTAAATACTGGACTTATTTCTGCTTACAGTACAGACATTGTGAATATTTTTGCCCTACTTTTATTTCAGTAGAGATATTTTTTTAGGTAATAAATCAATACGTATGTTAAATGAAATTATTTAGAATGTATAACTTAAATCTAATTCAAAACAATCATCAATAGAGATCTTTAGTTTTTACACCTTCAAATTCAAACGCAAGAATTCCTGCGTATTGGTACCCGTAAGTAATGTTGTTGGTCATGTAATATTTGACAGGCTTGCGCACGTTGAAGTGCAAGTTGGAATTCTCGCGTTTGAAGTTGAACGTGTGAAAAATTTCCAGGGATTAGGCCAAATGACTGAAATAGACCTCTAGTCCTTAGGCAAAATGACTGAATGAAAAAGAATGACTTGCAGTTGCACGATTTTATTCGAATCACATCACAATGGTAAGCTATTGACTGTGAATATTAAAAACATTGGTCTTTGGTATAAGAATAACACTACCACTAATCCCTACTATCTAATTGGATTAGTCACATACCACCTATCAACAATGACCAATGAAGCCAACGAATTGTATTAGTCAAAACATGAGGTCTGACCCTTTTGAATTGCAATCAGGCAGAATGTCAAACAACACCAACCAAAATCCAGTCATTTGGCCTAATTCCTGGAAATTTTAATCATTAGGCCAAATTCTTGACGGTCTTGGGCATTAGGCCTAATGCCTAAACATTTCAGGCATTATGCCTAATGACTGGTTTGGCATATTAACTGTAACATATATAAGATAGATTGCATGTTTAAACAATAAATTAAAACACCCAGCTATATTGGCTTTTGAGACACTGAGACACTGTTAAAACTTATATATATATACAAATAGTAATATTAAAATATATGCATATAATGTACAATTATAATATTGCAAAAATTTAAATACAAAATCAATTATTAATTATATATTAATCAGTTGCCGCTGTTATACGTGGCACTTCTTTATAACAGTTTAGTTAAAACAGTAGATAGCAAGAATTGCAATGATTCTGCATTCTCAAGTTTACAAGTTGTTAAAATGTTTATCACAGCATGTACATATTCTGCGTTTTGGGGTATCTTGGGCTTGGCGTATCGTCCAGTCTCAATATTTAATGGGAGACTACCACTCCTAAATGATGCTCAAATCCTACGTTGATTCCTGTATAGACGGAGCATTACATAGCAGCGTGTTTAAATGTTTTACTTGTATAATCTATGGGTCCTGATCTTATTTCCATTTATATTTCCAAGGTCGTTGAATAATGTCATTTTCCATTCTGCTTGGTCCTTTTCGTCCAGGCATTGAAGAAGGTAGGTTAGAAAGACTGACTGAGTATACATTTTACAATTATTTAAAAAGTTTTCACAATTTAAAGTTTGTTTATTAAAATATTTTCTAAGAAAAGATGTATATTATACTTGGAATAGAGATGTTAGTTCTGTGAAATTGTCTGCATACTTCTATTATGATTTTAGTGTCGGGGCTTCTCCATCCCCATATCTCATTGGGTGGCAATATTGCAGCTGTTACTCTTCACACCTAGGAAGAATCTGGTTGTTCTGTTCTGTAACGTGTTTAGGTCTCTATATTTGTCAAGTCTCCATATTGACGCACTATATATAATTTAATACGTAATTGTAACTGCACAACTATTAATGTTATAATAATGATAATTAATGTGCATATTTATACTGCACCAAATCCATGCTTGAAAGTTTGCTAATGGCGCTACATTATTACCCCGGTCAATGGATCGATGTGCACTAATTTCACCTTCTCAACTCCCTGGGGAGTATATAACCAAAGCTGCCATGGTATTTATATATGGCACTGGACTGAATTACACATAATCTACTAACCCTTGCCTACACGTACGCTCAGGATAAACGTACAATTTACCCTTTCATTTGATCCATGCGTAGATTCAATAGGAATAACAGTATCAATGTTAGGCGTACTTGCAGCGTAACACTTCATTTCAGGTGCCAAGTCGCAACACCATCCAACAACTGGATAACTCCATTGAACTTGTAATTAATCGATAGCTGGAAATAGTGAAACCTTCGTATTAATTCAAGTCTTAAAATACATTTAAAAAATAATTTGCTATGCGTTCTCATGTCACGTAAGCAGGGTGAGTAAATTTGGTATGCAAACATTCCGAACAACCTCAAGGAACTTCCAAACCTCATATGTATACATAGTGGAGAGTGTAGTTTGAATATATTACTGGATACTCCGATTGTCAAAGAGAAGGTAACCACATTGACTACCTGTATACTCTTTTCCATTTAGGTTTACAATGTCATTGGGTGTCATGCATGGTTATCCTACCGTGGAACAGTAAGCATTTTAGAGATACAAAAGCGATGATATGTATGCCAAGTGAATTTACATTGCATTATTAGCTCAAATTCGGTAAAAAAAACTATCATTTATAGCTGTGATTGTATACTTTGAAACCTTCCAAACTGGAATAACACACGTGTGTATTGTTGCTATGCATTCGCATGCTACCATTTACATACAAGGCAAATGTACATTATGTGCAAAAATACCTTTGTATGACCTCCAGACCACATGCAAATATACTCCTAGTGTAAATCTGCTTACGTGTGTAACAGTGTTCGCAGGACATATATAAAGATGTCCTACACGGGGACGGCTACAGAGCAGGCATCAGATTATAACGGGTACTAAATATCCGCATTTACCAATATGAATGTATTCTTGGATGAATTGCTAGTTGAATTGGAGCGGTTTTCATTTAAATTGTAGTAACCCAACCATTTCGTCTTGAATAAAATGTAATTGCTAGTTCAATAACACTAATAGATGAACGTATCCATTCATGTAACCGGCTCTCTAAACTGTCCTTTTCTCAATGCATTCGTATCTAGCGCCACAATCATTATTTTTTGCAAGTGACCAAATCTCGGCCTCAATGTTATGTGACATCAGGGATCTACCTTTCAACAATAATATTCTTAAAATATACTTAATTTTCCAAAGGACAATAATAGTTTGAATTACTCAATGGATATGCTTCAATACTCGAATAATACATAAATTATATTTTCTTTGACAAGTTGACCCCTGACGTCACGGATTTGTGCGTAGGCCCCTATATAATATAATATATCTCGTTGAGGCAGAGATACGTTTCATACGTATTTAGTATAATATGTCATGTAATGTCATGTGTTGCAGGGTGACAGCCGAATAAACCACCTTGAAAGGACTCGTACACATAGGTGATTTTAACTATGCCCGTTATTTATTATTGTTCATAGGTAATACATAGAGCTATACTTGTAAGAATACGAGATTTCAGGGATGAACTACGCAAACCCATCGAAATAAATACTTTTATCTGCCGTTGATAAAAAAGGAAAGGATTGTTTACAAAACATGCAAAATGGTGCCTATTTCATAGTCACGTGGTTAGAAGAGTACGCTGTGATTGGTCAACAGCCATGCAGTTGACAGACGGCCATACACAACTAATCAACTAACTGCACGGGAAAACAGCTGATTTATCGATAACAGATCATTTGGAAGGAAATAAATCATTGTATGTGGTGTAGGATCATCATTTCTTTAGGTTTATACTATATGAATTTGGTGAGTCATTGAACTCAGATATTGAACTCAGACATTGAAACCGTGATATTATAGCTTGTAACAGATAGGCCTTATGAATGCTAATATTAAAATTCACCAAAGTGGTTAGTTCCTGTCCTAGCGCCTGTACTCTCGACAAAAAGCGTAAGCAAATATCTCACTAGCAATCTAAAACAGGACGACAAAATCAATGTTCTACAGAGCAAGCTGGTAGAAACAGAAGCAAAAGTTGAGAAAAATGACATCCAAGTGGACACACTAGAACAATACACTAGAACAATACTAGAACAATACACTAGAACAATACACCAGAACAATACACTAGAACAATACACTAGACGCAACTCACTCCGAGTCATTAATGTACCAATAACTGACAGTAATCAAACTGATGAGACAATTATGAAACTGAGTAATGACAAGCTAGATACCCAGTTAGTAAAATCAGACATTAATAGGTCACACATTTTGAGGAAACCAAAGAATGGTTTTGGAAATACCATAGTCAAATGTGTTTCCTACAACAAAATAGCAATTGTTTACAAAAAGAAAAACAATATTGAAAGGTAATGTAAACAAATCATTCATAGAAGATCCAACTAAATTTAGACATAGCCTAATCCAAAACTGATTTTGTGTAGAAAACCCTAAAAAAATATATCCTCTTTCTGGAGCCAATATGGCAGAGTATACGCATGTATCAAACATGAAGGATCTCGTGCGGCATATTTATTCATATTACTCAATCAGAATACGGATTGCAAATCAGCTGATGTCGTGGAGATGCATACCCAACTGATGATATTATTGTGTATCCTAACAACTCTGTTAGTACGGGCCTACCAATGAAATATCAGTGATGTAATACAATTCGATATTCGATGAAAAAAGCGATATAATTATATGAGTTCGCACACTATTGAAACATTTTAGCAATCAGTAGTAGATGATTTACATGATTCATGCATACGCAGCATAAATGATTCTGAGCTCCAGAAATAGAATGGACTTGTGCGCTTGAATTGTTTGTAGTAGAATACACTTGGGTCTAATAGCCAGAAACGTTGTTTAATGACAATAATCACACAGTACAGCATGTTAGGAACAATAAATAGCTGTAAAATCTTCAGCTAGGCGACCCGAGATTTGACCTGGAGCGTGTCAAGTTGACCTTTCCGCACATCAACGGCATTCGTTTACAATTAGACACCGAGTATCAGATAGCAAACGTGTCTGATTACAGTTACTATGGCCGTAATATTCCAGTTTTAGTTCACCCCTATATGCAAATATAGTGATTAATGAAGCAATACTGCTTTCTATTTTCCAACCGAAGGAGTAAGCGCCCTTATTTTTAGCTTTCTGAAACCCGGTTACGCGCATGCGCATTCACCAAGGAAAGCTTTTTGCCGAATTTAAAAGCTAAATGTGTTTCAATAGTGTGCGAGCTCATCGAATTATATTGCTTTTTTTCAATGTTGGTATGCAAACGCATTGAATATCGTGTGCAAATCATCTAATTTGATTGCAACACTGATATGTCATTGGTAATTCCTGTTAGTATATCTAGTAAATTTGTAATTTGTAATGCGTCCCACGGATACCTTTAACCGTGGAGAATTTGAAATGACCCCCTCTAATTCGAACACTGCATGTACTTAAAAATATACTGATATAACAATTTCATAGAAAAGCGAAACGTTCTCTAACCGGATCATACACAGAAACGTGTTCACTATCCGTCAGTATTTCATATGTAGTATTTACCTTCCGTTCCCGTCTCACAAAGTTGAACTTTTCCCATAGCAATTTACACGGTATCTTGGCGGTATTACCAACAGAAAATTCCGTTTTATGATTATATGAAGTGGAATGACACATATCTATGTTAAAGTTAACACAGTCTAGGACTTTGAGGCCATTTTTAGGAGCTGACAATAACATACCCATGAATGGTCTTTTTATCAAAGGAAATATAATAGATCTTTTAAACTTATACTTTTTCCAAATATGATGTGTGTCCCAAATGTGTGTATTGTTACCTGTGAAGAAAAATATGTCAAGGAATGGCCAATTCCATCCTAGCCTAGTCCTCGTAGAGTTCATAAAAGTGAATTTCCAACTATAAGAGACTTTCGTGTTTAACACATATTTTGATCCCAGTGCATTCAATCGTTTCTCTAGCATTGTTCTTTGGCTGTTATCAACTATTAAGTCCAGGTCATCATCCCAAGGAATCATGCCGTGGTTCCGATATGAACCAAGTAGAGTTCCATAATGCAAGAAGTATGTCACATTTGGAAATAATGTTTCATGGAACACCTTCACCAATGATCTGAACTGGTCCTCTTCCGTTTTAGTTATTCTTTTATAAAATAATTTCTTAGCTTTTTCGTATTCAGTATTTGCGGTTGTTGATACATCGCTTATATTATGTTTAGTTAAAGTAGTTGGTTTGGTGGTGGTAGTTGTAGTTGTAGTTGCAGTTGTAGTTGTAGTGGTAGTGGCAGTTGTTGTGGTGATAGCGGTGGTGCTATCGGACGGGGTCATCTTTATCGTCGTAGTCTTCGCGGTGTTAGAGGGAGCAGAGGTCCGAGTACTTTGTTTCAGAACGACTTTAGTATTAGTGTTAACAGTAGGAGAATGAGAGGAGGAAGGTATCAATATATTGAGAGTTCTTGTGTTTTTTCCGGTAACTGCATACTGTGCTAGAGGTTGACTTTCAAACGTTCTGATGGTCGCAGACAGTAGTATCAATAGGGATATGGCACTGGCCACGAAGAGCAGAACAAGGAGGGTTTTCATTGTCTTGCCTTTGCACCTGAAATTGGTTATATATTCATTCATGTAATTATTACATTATGTAACAAATGTAAGCTTGAAAATGTAATTGGATAAGTGCCTTTTTTAAGGGTAAACTTTCATCAAATAAATCAAATCGTGATTAATGTAAGATTTATGGATGTAAGGATTTCATGTTTCCATATACATACTATTCTAGAGTACATTAAATCGAAGGAAATTTGACGATAAACAATTATTGTTATCATAGACTAATTTGCATCACTAACACAGCGAGATATTTATTATTTGTGTTTTAACAAATCTTCAACCTAAGACACCCTCTGACAGGTCATAAACACTTTCCTGATCTCATCTGCCCTGAACTGTGTAGCAGTGGGCCATACCACACGTGCCATGATCTCTACATTATCTGGTATCGATTACACGTTGGACATTGACCGCTGTATGATAGCTAGTCGGCATAATGCAAACATACACCATTACTCTGAATAAAACTACAGATAAATTTCAAACAATTTAATATTCTTAATGTTGCTAAACTATCTGAAATTTCATAACACAATTCAACGAATGCGAGTAATACCAACAGCAAATATATATTAGCCACTGTCTACTAATATTAACCATTTAAAACTATAATATTTAAGTACTAAATAAATGTAATTTACTTTAACCCCTTAAAGCCCAAATACATTTCCACTGGGCTTTCGTGGTATCATTTTATGTTTTTATTAATCATTATCCTACCTTACATTGAAGTTTCTTCTGTTTACGTGACTAGGACAAATATCCATATACCCCGCCTTGGAGGTTTACAAATAATTCACTTATTTTCCGCTGCTATGACAACGGCCTAGCTGTGACTTTACTAGTTACCAGCGTGGCACACGGGGTTTTTCAAATATCCATATACCCCACCTGTGAGGATTACAAATAATTCACTTCCCAGATAGCCATCAGCCAGTGGCCCGACGGCGATTTTGGTAGACACCGACGTTGGCTGTTAACTGAGAAAAGCCAGAACGGTCTCGGACGAGACATGCATCTTTTTAACGGTATTCCACTGTCGGGGCAACGCCGGGAAGACAGTGCCAGTGGCAAAAACCTTGATCGTCGAGCCACGTATAGACTCTATATATAAAGCGAGTTCTGACGACATCGGTAATTTGCATATAGGAATTAATTATCCATAATATTGACGTAGTATATATGTTTATTCGTGCTATTTTGTCAAAGTTATGTAAAAATAATGTTTATTGCATTCAATGCGGAAATAAACGGTAGATTATAAAGACATCTCACAACGACATCCTAAATTTAGGAGCTCCTAACTTTATGACCTAAAAGATAAGACTTGTGATGTCGTGTTGATACACTTGTTACGAGGTGATCGCTTTTAGGACTGGTTTAGGAGCTCCTAAATAGTTAGGAGTCCGTCGTGAAACTGGGGCCTCTAGTCGAGCTGTAGAAAGAGCCATAGATTCATAGATAATAGTCAACTATAATTTATGATAGGATTAATGAAAGTTTACGGGAAGTCTAATTTATCGAAAATATGTGATGATTCTAGCTATTTGATTGGTCCTTGATAAAAATACGCGATATTCAATTTCAGAATCTGCTTTATCATGACGCCATGACAGTTTGGATTTTTTTTTGTAAATGTCGGCCTATTATTTAGAGCTAGATGTATTCACTGTTTGCTATTTTAAGTGAAACTGTAGCGTGTGGAGCATAAGTCCGCGAAAGTATGATTTTATCAACTTTTGTTATGTATTTTAATGTGGTAAGCTGACGATGTTTCAACCTGAACAGCCGATGATCATTGCCTGCGAACCGTCACGTAAAAATTAGTACAATGAAAGAAGCAAATCAAGGACAAGTCACAAGGTAAATCATTGAAAATACGGTAATAATTACAAAATACTATTTGTGCTATATCCTAAATGTATGAAATATTTGAGATACATTTTACTACCGCCGATTGCGGACTGGGAATGGAAGTCTGCGAAATACTGAGCTTTGTTCGTTGTTGTTTTGGAAGGGACGTCGGACCAAAATAAAAATAAAATAACATAGAACTAGCATATTAAACATTTCTGGAAAGCTCATGACACATATTGAAAAACAGTTTGTTTTGTATGTCTCCCTTAAATAAGAAATAAGAAACAAATTAAATGAATATAGGAATAATCAATTTTGTTCTGGCGATTTTTCTATTTGCAAAAGACATATCTAATGTTATAGGCCTAAATCTATATGTGTGGAAACAGTTTGTGTTAAATTGTTAACTGTTCATTTTAAACAACACCATCTAGACAAGCATATATCCTCTTGTCGTCTTGGAAGATAAAAAGCACAACTTTCTGATGAATTTTTATTCAACTTGACATTTTCATAATTTCAAAGTAATTTAAACTTTATTATTATAATGCTATACATGTATAGAAAGTTAATGATACAAGGAACGGCGCGTAATACTTGTAAAGTTAGTGTATACTTCCAATAGGTAAGAAATGAAAAATAATAAACCATTACGATGAATCATTATGTTATGGTGGTACACCAGGCCCCCGTTTGACAACGGCCTCCTAACTATTTAGGAGCTCCTAAACCAGTCCTAAGTGTTGTCACCTCGTAACAAGTGTTTCACGACG
>JAUTBT010084567.1:0-12211 GCA_032361225.1 Lepetodrilus schrolli | reverse complement strand
AACTGACCACTGGACAACTGAGCACTGAACAAATAAGCAACAGTTACTGTCTACTGAACAACTGTCTACTGAACAACTGTCTACTGAACAGCTGAGCAACTGAACAACTGTCTACTAAACAACTGACCACTGGACAACTGAGCACTGAACAAATAAGCAACAGTTACTGTCTACTGAACAACTGTCTACTGAACAACCGAACAACTGACCACTGGACAAATGTCTACTGAACAACTGAGCACTGAACAACGGACCACTGGACAACTGCCCACTTAGCAACCATCCGTACCCCGTATAGGAAGCTCCCGTGTTCTATACTCTGCATGGCCGAGAAAATATACTACGTTGCTAGTCATTTATCAAAGGAGTTTACGTGGTCGTGCTCCTATACTAGTATGTCATTTTGTACCGACTAACCCACGTCTGCAAAGGACACACAAATGCTCGCTCTATAAATCCTAGAACCTATTCACACGTATATGTGTTTATCTACCGGTGTTCCACAACACTACAAAGCGCTAATGTATCTACCACGACAATGCATCCCAAAGATTGCTACATTTCAGATCCGGAAATGTGTGTAGTGTTTGAAGTATTACAACAATATGACTAGATTTTTGACACACATATACCTATATCGTACAGTATTCCATTGTACAGTGCAACAGAGCTTTCATAATATGCAAACACTATATATGCCCGATATTCGATTAACAATTTATACTGGTTTGTTTTTCAATTGTATTCACATTCTGGTGTATTCACAATTTACCATTGGAAGTAAAATGTGTTGTCTGTAAGGATGATACAATCTGAATACGTAATGACTCACAATGTATATTAAAGAAGACATGGAAACTGCATTGGTCAACAGAATACCGACAACAATGTTACCATCATATGTAAATATAGCAATGTTCATGTCTTTATACATCAGTTGTGGTCTGAATACAAATAACAGCGGTGGTCGGAAAATATTTTCTACTAGTATTTGGTACTCTTTGCTACAAAACATAATCTTTAGGGTTTGCAATAAAACATGAAGTTAAATATATTTAGCATACACTGCGTGACAAGATCTAGTATAGTTAATGTTAGGAAACATAATTTGAGACCATTAAACATAATATAAAGGTAAGTATAGGATACTATGCGATGCTATATAAAACAGGAACATGGTGGCACGACGGAACTACAAGAGATAACAATTTGGCTAGTCCTTCTCACCTGCAGGTATACCAGTATATGCTTTGGATTCTGTTGTCATTAAAGGAGCCCACAATCCGCCGACCTACCAGACGTCCTTTAATAAATTAGCGCCTACCCCCAGTTGACTGTCACAGATGTAGACGCGTGCTGTCTATTTGTCATTAATCTCAGCCCAGCGGCAAGACGAGAGAATGTACATGTTTAACCCCGGTTCCATAAAGTATTCACTTCCAGGTGTTGGAACACTCTCAAATATGCAAGAAGGCTTATAACGTACATTTGTTGACAAACGTCGAAATCGGTTGAATGAAATAACTATGCTTATGCTTTCTCTCTCTCTCTCTCTCTCTCTCTCTCTCTCCTCTCCTCTCTCTCTCTCTCTCTCTCTCTCTCTCTCTCTCTCTCTCTCTCTCTCTCTCTCTCTCTCTCCTTCCTTTATGATGCCTATACCTGTTTGGGCGTTATCCATGTTATCACTGGCTGTTGCCCCTTCAATAGCACGTTCGGGGCCAATGGTGTGACGTGTTCCGGGAGTTATCAGTGTGTTCAGAATCTTCAGTACAAGTGGTCTGAAATCTATCTCCTTTTCAAGTAAAACTGTAATCAATTCTTCGACTTGGGACATTTCTTCAACAATTGTTATTCTTTGAACGTCATCTGTTGTTAACAAATCTTTTTCTTTCAAAGAGTTGACAATTTGATCGCAGACAACTGTGTATTGAATTGAATCCATAATGCCTTGAATGATGGGCTGAGGATCCACGTGTGTCATTGTAACAATTACAAAAGACTGGGGTGGTAGTTGTTTGAGTTTTCAGTCTGAAAATAATTAAATATGACAATAACCATATCATCCGCATTTTTAAAAAGAAAGAAGAAGAACTACCACGTCTTTAACGAATCAGCCAGCCAATTCAACAGTCATTTCAACATAATAAGGTGTTTCTGTCCAAATCAACCAAAATAGAAACAAATAGTTTTAACAAAAAAAGATTCAAGACTGCTTAATAAGTGCCAAGATCTTTGCAAGCAATATTATATATATAATTTTAGATATTTATATTTTTTTGCAAATTTGGAAAATTTTAGCATATTACTAATTAAGGAAACACATGCAAAGAAATATACCATAATAATATGACGCTGTATAGCTGTAGAATCACACGCTTTCCCCGCGCTGACCGCCATTTTATTGTGAACACAATGGGAGGGCATTCGCACATAACATTGACGTGGGAGGGAATTCGCACATGACATTGACATAAGTGTCAGAATAGGAGTGAGCATATAGGCTACTTTTTTTTAAAAATCTGCCGGGGTAAAATGTCATATTTTGTCGGAGGGAAACAGTGTTATCATAATATGTAATAGCCATGTTATTGAACTTTACCCTATGCATAGATGATATTTAAAATTATGTCGCAATCAACATTGCAATATCACAGATACAGTAACTCATTAAACTTCGCCGTGTGTCAGTTGAGATTATTTTTTAAAGTGACTATGATAAAATGTCCTCTTTTAACGACACATTCGAAACTTCAAAAGTAGAATAAAATGGGACATCTATCTAAATGCCAGCAGTTCAAAAATGGTCGGTAATTAAGAGATCGTACACTATATGTAACCAAGTGAAGCCTACATGTATATGTAATCAATGTTTCTTATCGTTGGGCAACCGAAAGTCAATAATAACGCGCATGCGTATACCTATGCTTCATGTAAGACTACTGATGCCACCAACATTACTCTGAATTAATTATAATAAAGCGTTGTGCCATATATTATATTATTATTATATGTATTAATATATGTATTATTATATACAGTAATATTATTAATATTAGTAATATTGACTAGTAGGGATCGTATTATTACTATAGGCTAGTGTGTGGCGTTACCAGGCCCTACATATAGGTTACAAAGGAAAATTGTAACTTTGTTGTAAAATTGATAATATCATTACCTTGTATATTGGCGTGTATATACACATTTGTTCCCAGTTCCTTGTAAATTTCCTCGAAGAAATTAAATGACGAAATGAAAAGAATGATTATATATGATTCAACTGAACATTAAGGACAAGTTATGTTAGCCCGCCATCTTGTTAATGCATGTTCAAGAGAGCGCCGTTTGAACGTTCGCTTGCTGGTTCTCGTCTAACGTTAATGGATATCGCTAGCGCAGTAATAATATAGCAATAGTTGTTCATGATTCTATTTTCGATTTCAGTTCGTGGAATTCGCTGACTGTTACCTGGTATTAGACGTGGCTTATCGTACACGCTAAGTGAAGTGTAGTGTATGAATTCGCTAAATTGTCAGTTGTGCATATGCACACCTGGTGCGTAGTTGATGGTGTAGCATGTGGGTTCAAATGAGATCATATCACACGGTAAGAGTTCGAGCCTCGGGGTGTATTTCCCGGCGATTTTTCTGTACATCATGTGTACTTAGGATTGATTTCCGGCAATTCATACTTAAATATTCGCTAGTGAAAGGTTCTGAAAATATCTTAACTATGACGTTCATGAACACGAGTATCACCAGGACCTTCAAGTCGTCCATACGTCAGGGAATAGTTGTATATAACCACGGTCAAATCGTAACTGAAACATACTCCCGCACAATCGCTGACAAATAGTATATATAGGTGTGTATATATTTTCTCTCTCTAAAATTCCAGGTGGGGTAACTGTCCACTTGCCATCCAGGTTAGTTACTGCCCTGGTACTACTACCATACAGATCGAGTATTATTAAGTTCCTATTAAAAATACTATCTTTAAAGGCATACAATCACGATTTGTTTACATATTTCATGGGCAAACGTAATTTTACCTGAAATATGTACATTTGCTTTGTCTACACAAGTTGATGGGACAATAAGCTACATTTTCCGCATGTCATTCTCGTTATCAATATTTTGATATTTAAACATGATATTTTTAGTCACGCGACAAAATATAACGATTTCTTCGAGGCGCTAACTACTTCGGTAAAATGGAAGATAGATTTGGTTCAAATGTACATAGTTCATTCAGAGTCCATCAAGTGATCTGTTCCTCGTAATTATATTGAGTTTCCGATTTTCGCCGATAAATTCCGATTATAACCTTAGCTAATTACCATATAAGACTGTTTCATTGAAAGTTACAATCGCCAATGTTAGTGAACCATTTTCCTGCTGAAATTGAGCTGGGAAGAGATTTCTTGAGGTACAAATTCCATAATACGTATGCTAAGCGAATATACTTTGCATCAATAAATCCAATGTAGTCCAAAATGACCACTTAATTTGTGATTGTATGTCTTTAACATGAAATAAACATGTTATTCAGGAAGTATTTGACGTGCTCTAATCAATATTATAACTGCGTTTATAACTCACCACACACACATTCCGTTCGTATGACAGGAAATTATTTAAATGTGTTAGTGTTGATACAGTACAGATACAGTATAAAAATTACTAATTTACACCCGTCGCTATCATGTTTAGAAGATGTGTTATTGGTAATTACTATCGATTTTCATGTAAGCCTACATACATATACAAGTATGTTTGGACTTCTCGAGAATGTATTTCATCTTCCTGGTTAAATCACGCAATGACGCAAATAGTGATATGATATTAATGACCGATTTAGTGCAGGACGGCGCAGCGGGACAAACAAATAGTGATATGCAAACATGCTCGACACAATCGGTTTGCCAAAGAAATCACGTTGTAGATTTACATCCAGTTTATGTCATGAATTGAAATGTTATTTTCACAATATTATTGAGTATAAATTAAACTAAAATCGCTAGGAAGTAATTAGCTGATATTTCCTCTTCATTTTGCAGTTTATTTTATGATGATGCATGAATCGCTTATTCATTTATGCCGGTTTGAAGAGAATGTGTGTATTATACTTTTCATGATTTTCAACATATACTTTAAAGAAAGAGTTATTTCCAATTGAACTGTGATTATTCGGAAATCTTTACATGGTATTTATTTCTTCTTCAATATCATTTCTACACAAAAATGGCATTTTTCAGGTGTTCCGAAGGTTATCTTTGAAACGCAATACAAAATTCACTTGCTTATCGCACTGTCAAAAACATGTAGTCTGCAACACGGTCAATAAATCTAATTAGGAAAGATGTATCCACCTGCAATTGTAGTTATATTTATATATACCCTTAGTACAACTGTATACATAGTATACAATATAATATGGTTCAATCAATTGTCAACATATTATCCACGACTGTTGCTTCAAATGTAGAGTCCGCAACGGCAATTTCAGCTTGAAGTCTGCATCATGTAAAATCTAACTTCTTATGAACCTACGATTACTACAATCATTTATATAATGTATCTACTGCCTCTAAATACATTTATAATGCTCATATGCGAATATATTATACATTTTTGGTATCCAAATTTATCATTATCCAGTTAGTGTTAAAATTGCTAATAATTCCCATTGATGAGTGGTATTGAGTGGCTAAATACTTGAACATGTAACTACTATGATATGATGCAGCCAAATATTTTATTTTAAAAATTAAAACAAACTTCGCTATTTAAGTGTTACGGTTGGCGTGATGTCTTGACGACCCATTCTTTATCGTTTCGCCTAAATCATACTACTATATATTTGTATCTATGGTACGTAAACAAATATTGACATAAGACTTATGTGAACCCTAAATAGCTAATTTCGGAATTAATTACTAAAACCATTAAAGTTCCATTTAAAAAATGTCCATGATGATGTTTTACATGTAATATGTATCCAACTTCCAAATATATCAGTATTAATGTTCCACATTCAATAAATATACTCCATAGAAGTAAGTGTTGGGACGCCGATCAACTATCATATTGTGTTCATATTATACGAGTCTGCAACAATAGCAATTATCTGGTAATTATGATATATTATCCAAATTCACAAATTCTGTGACACAGCTGCATATTTGTTTTAATAATTAAGATGGAGGTTAACATTAATACTTTAATACATTAAATACATATTTTGACTATAGTCAAAGTAAAGCCATGTAATGTAGAAAAGAAAATACATGGTTGGGCTTGTCATTCAAGATAGTACAACTTTTTTTCAGGAAAGCGACAAGTCTATGAAATTTTGAATTCTTCATCTTAGGTAATAGAAGACGTAACACAACATTATATATATATATATATATATATATATATATATATAGTATCTGCATCATACAACATTAGATCAGCTTCATAAAACAAAAGAATCTGCAATACATTTCACATGTACAACATGTTGCAGATTTTGTTTATTGTAGCTTATCCGTGGCGGATTGAAACTCCCTTTCTTTTAAAAAAGCATCGATCAAAAATGCCTTTTTTTTTCGATTTACAAAGAAGCTATTACCCTGCATAAGCTATTGCGATTGGACCGTAATGAACTTATCATGTAGTACAAACTATCAAATTGTGTGATGAGTGATTATGGAGGTTAACGTCGCTGCGGGAATCTTTCACCCATTTGCGACGATTAAAACGGACTGTGGGGGAGGTGGAGGACATCTGGCGCTAGAGTGTCTAGGGTCCGTGATTTTGACATTCCACGTGCAGCTCGTGTCGATTTCAACATCTGATTGACAAGTTTACACAAGACTTCTGCAGTACTGGCGCCTGCTATACATGATGATTGCATGTCGTATCCATATCTAACAGTCATTCTATTTATCATCGGGACTGTAGACATTAACATCATCATATCAAATAGTAAACTCACTATTATATACATTGTTGAAACTTGTATTTTGAATGGTCTCCATTGTGCTTGAGGAAGAATAATGGTATCCGTGTGTCAATCTGTCTTTATTACACGCGTATTGATCTCTGGACTTGCTTAACCGTCGTCTACATATGCTATAAGAAATTGTGATAATTTAGAATGTTTTCTTTAATTTTTGACAAGTTTGCATAAAAACAATAACCCATAAAACATAGCTCGTGACTTACAACATTAATTTCTCTCGGATAAAGATAATCTGTAATCTCGAGTACCTCGTGGATTATCATCTATGTGATCCGAAGACAGACCCATTAGTGGTCAGACAATAGCGCGCATAAGTGTGTCAAATTCTATTTTTAGACATATCCGGTTTTACGATTCTGGTGATAACCTACACGATGACACGTGCATGGCTGGTGTTTTACTTACGTACTTACTTTGTATCGCGATCTATGACGTGTGAACCATGCTTAACATGATTCATCTCTGAATCGAACAGAAATGTAAGCACACGATCCGTATTAACGGCGTATTAATATTTTATCTGGAGTATAAATCAACCCAAGGCCTAGTACTCATGTTTGGCTATCACCGGAACTTGGAAGATTCCGGGGAATTGATGGAAATTCGAAAAATAGACCTGACCTACTTACGGACCCAATTTTTAAACCGTGACCAGAGAATTGCCAATTAAAATGGCGGCATAATATTTAGAAATTGTATACGTAGCCTACACCTCCTAAAACAGCATGCTGCCTTGGTGTTGTGTACGGGTGCATGGATGTGTAAAGGCAACTCTAAGTAGGCCTATCAATACAACTATAAAGTGTCCATATGATATGTTCAAGAATCTATTCTTTGTAGCGGAATCCGTATATTTTCTCATACAAGATTACTGTCTTCTACAAATACTTATAATATGGTAAGACAAATGATTGTTGAATGTCTAAAATCAACCTATTTTCATACACGATACATTGTTTAATATTGTAAAGTATGGCTTATCTGTGTATTTTAATCAAGCAATAAAATTGGAATCCGATCAAATACATCGCATTGAAATCATACCTTTTGAGCTCGTTTTTAGATGCATTAAATGAGTACTGCATGGGAAATATCATGTGTTCTCAAAATACGGAACGAAAACTTCGGTGCCGCTTCGCGTATTTGTTAATCGGATATACTTCCGAAATTTGATGCAACTTTCCGGCGCCTGTAGTACATATATTACACTCAGTATATAGTGCATACTAAACTACACTGTATTCTTAAGAGGTAACAAGATTCAGAATTTTGTTAATCGAAACAGAAACAACCATATTTTGCACTTTAATTTGGTTGTCCCTAAATATACTAACAACTGTAATTTTAAATTTTCGTATTTTTCTATAAATTCAAACGGCTACAAATTTAATTAATTTAATAGGGTTTTTACGGTACACTACTACCTAAAACATAGATCATTAAACAGCACATCTGTGATAATCATTTATTTGCATTATCTATGCAACATTTCAACAAAACACCTTGTGAACATAACAGAAACACCTCGGCAAGTTTCATTACATCCAGTACACATCAATGTTGTATATTGCTGTCTCACTATCTGCTGTGGGCAGCAGGCATACCTCAACCTAGACTGGAGGAGAGTCTAATATTACCAATACATTAAAGGCATTCAATCAGGGTTTGTTGACATTTCATATTTCATGGTCAAACGTATTTTACCTGAAAGTATGTACATTTGATTTGTCTGCGCAAGTATATTTAGCAGGTCTCATTAGTTTTCAATATTTTATTTTATTTTATTTTTTTTTAAATATGAAAATATACAAATAACAGTAGGACCTGCGGAAAATGTAGCTTGTTGTCCTATACACTTGTACAGACAAATAAAATGTAAATACTTTCAGGTCAAATATGTCAACAAACCGTAATTGTATTCCATTAAGACTTAACTATATTATACAGTACCCCAAATACATAGGTCACCGATACCACAGAATGAATTTGCAATTTTGTTGGCTGTAGATGAATGTAATCATGTTTTTTTAAAACTTAATAATGAGAAACACCTGCAACTATTACATTTGGTGGGGAATACAGTAGTATAATATGACGAAACATCTCTTCACCAACCAATGAGATTTAAATCCAGTTAGAAATAATATATAGTTTAAAAATGGTCAAGTATACTTAATTACAATAATAATAATAACATAATAATAATACTAATGATGACTAACGAATTGCAGAAAATAATGTACATTGGAATCTATACATCACCAGTTAATCCTGCGAAACTGATGCACTTTCAGAAATAGGTAAAATGTATGCTGCAACATAACAACAAAACAACAAAATAATACATTCAGGTGCTAATAATGATAAAGAAGACTTTTACTTCTTCAACAACAATAAAAAAAAATACAGCATTTTAAAAAAAACATACAAAAAAATCCATCTGGACTGGATTCATTTTCATGTTTCTTATTATCGTAGTGCAATCGTGGAACTTTTTTAATTGAAAGGAGAGAAAAAAATATATACAGAAAGAGTCAACAACTGATTTCCCAAGAGGATTTACTTATTTACAGTCAAGTAAAAATCTAATCACTAATCAAAACATGTTAATATTCTTACCATTCAAACAAGGAACATAGGACAAGGTGTCATCTCCAGCTTAAGAGTTGGATATTCCTGTGGATTTTGACCTATTAGTACATGACACCATATTATATACAACACATATAGCCCTCAACACACCATTCAATTCAATACGTAATATACTTAAAACAGTCAACCATAATTTCCGTACATACTCATTTCGTGAAATGCAATTTGAATATTAACAAACCTAGACAGGCCTGGATTAATTTGCATACCGTAGTAGTAAAATATTGCCTGGCAAATATGTATGAGTGCAGAGAACAGCTGGTTTTGACAAGAAGTGAGCACTAGGTCTACTGTGTGATCACAAATTTACTTAGAATGAGAGCTCAATCCCCGTGTTAAAACATGAATCAGGCAGGTCTTACGAGACCGACATGCATGTGTCCAATCAAACGTAATCATCAACCAATCACAAAGCAGTACTGGTGTAAAGTTACTGCGATTGATTATACACGATATCAATGGGTAAAACTTTTTGCTCTAACCAAGAGCCATTCCCCATAGCTTTTACAAATAACAGGCAATAATATGTGTGCTATCATTTTGACCCTGTGCGCAGATGACGCAATCCTCGGCTCCAGATATACATGATTACCAAAACGGTTCCATTTCGGCAACTAGTATTACATAGCATGTTTGAATCAGGATATCTCTTTAACGTTCTTGCTGGATTTATCAAAATCACTGCTTAATATATGACATATCTGTTTACCTGCTTAATAATGGTAAAAAGGATAGCTTTGCTGGACAAAATTTTATATTAGAATAAAATAGATGTGTGAACTTGCCCTAAAGAGCAACAGATATTGTGATACATTCTTGTACTAAACACAGGCAATCCAGCGTTAATCCAGTGGGCATGTTCCAGTTCCATAATCATCCAGACAAAATATGTGTTTCAATGTCCAAGAATCTAAAGTAAATAATACAGATATAGTCCTTTTTAAAGGACTGAGGAATAACAACATTTACAATGGCCTTATGGACAGTGATGGCAGTACACTAGTACATCAACATACTCCTTTAGGAGCCTATGCTCCACTTCCTGGACCTAACGTCACAAGTCGACAAAAATAGAAATTGTCTGGAATGCTCTCAGTAGCTTTGGCCTCTTCCATCTTGGGATATTTCCATGTTAAACTTCAATCCTCAATATCGCACACACACCAACACAAAATATACACTACACACTAGAATCGGCCAGTTGTTCATAGAAAGAAGAGGAACATATAGTTGTCCATAGGAAGAACAATGTGTAGTTGTCCTTGGAAGAAAGGGTAATAAATGTCTGTCCATAATAGGAAGAGCAACAAATGGTTGTCCATAGCAGACAAAACATTGGATGTCCATGGAACAGCAAAACATGGTTGTCCATAGCAGAGCAAAACATTGGATGTCCATGGAACAGCAACAAATGGTTGTCCATAGCAGAGCAAACATTGGATGTCCATGGAACAGCAAAACATGGTTGTCCATAGCAGAGCAAAACATTGGATGTTCATGGAACAGCAAAACATGGTTGTCCATAGCAGAGGAAAACATGGTTGTCCAAAGAATAGCAAAACACAGTTGTTCATAAAAGACCAAAACATGGTTGTCTATGGAAGGAACGGCAACACACTACTCCGTAGCGTCCACATCATCAGCATCGTTTTCTACAATGACATCCACATCCAAATCCACACCCAGTTCTTCCTCCTGCAGGACCTCCTTGACAGGAACAGACTTGGATGGCTCGGGTCTAGCAAGTAGAGACAGACTCACACGTACCGGGACTGCACGTATTTAAGTCCTGGGCGTAAATACACTTAATACTGAAATGAACCTTTTTGATTGAACACAATTTGAAACAAATTTAAGCCCAGGGCCTAATTTTAATAAAGCTAGTTGTTTTACTATAAAAGAGTAATCTGCCTTGTTTATTATTTTATGGCACTTTAAGTACAATAAAGTTAACAAACGGGTTAATGACTGGCGTTTCATATTAATGTTACAGCACTATTTGTGCTAGCAATAACAATTAAAGAAGCAAATATTTCTTGAAATTACGTGGTTTTTTTAAAGCAAAATGTCTGTATTCCCATGTAGAATTTCATTAATGAAATCATGCTCATGGGCTAAAGTTTTTATTTATTTTCTCTCTGTTATTTGGGCTAAATAACGGAAATGAAAAACGGAAAAACGGAAAGGCTTAAATGTGTGCAGTCCCGGTAATGAGAAACCCAACTCTGCAGTGACCAGCAACTGGGTCACTGACATCAAATCCTATTTACTGCAAGCAAAAACATTCAGGATTTTGTTCCACAGAAGGATCAAGACTGATGAGTGGTAATACTCTATGCATGAATAGTGGCGATCAATTCTTAGTACCAAGATCATTCTCTGGAATGACAATGAAAAATGTATAATAATGCACAAGGATGTACAGTTTCAAAATTGATCTCAAGCTACAGGTCTCCAAATCAATTCTTTAGCGATATACTGTAAATCATGAAATTAATGCGTCACTAATTTAATGCGACCTCAAGCTTTTAGACATAAATGCAACAACAAT
>JAUTBT010084566.1:0-12211 GCA_032361225.1 Lepetodrilus schrolli | reverse complement strand
ACACAGTCAAGCAAGATATGCTTGACCGTGAGGTCCTCGTCACACCCAACGCACCGAGGTTTATCCTCGCCCTTTAATATATAACTGAGTGAAAAATGTATGTCCAATGGACTCTCTTGAAAGTGACTCAACCCCAATTCAATAATACATTTTACAAAAGGAAATACAAGTTGTGGATATCAGTGCCTAATGTTGAAGTCTGTAGATCTATACCATCACAGTTGATTGCACTGTCTACAGTTCCCAGAGCTCTGTGGCTGGACCTTGGCGCCTACTATGGTACTGGAGTTGGTGGATCTATATCATCACAGGCAATGGCATTGTCAGGAAGCTGTCGGTGTGTCAGACAGCACTACACATAACACCGCGATGCTCTGCCACCTCCAGATAATTGATAATAATTGCTCGTAACCCCAGGGTTAGATCCGCTATCGATCCGGGTCGTCCTTCCACCTTAATTGCCCGTTTTTGTTGTTGCGAGTAGGAATTTGTCCAGCATTTGATGTAAGAAACTCGGCTGTAATGCAGTCCTTCCATTGTAGGTGTGATGTAATGTTGGAGAGGAATGGATCAATTTTGTGGGATTATCAACACATTAGGATCGGGTGCGATTAAATTACAGACTGCATGTTCTATAGGTGAAGGTCATGGTGTTTCTTGACTTGACTTTGAAGTTTAATGTCTGTAAATAATATAATCAATGTCCTTTATTATTTTAATTATTTACTTTCACCCTCTGATACTATGGATAGTCCAAAGTCTAAGGCTTTACTAGATACCCGTATTAGAATGTACTATTAATATTGTGTTCATAGGATGTGTAATTTGAAGAAAACTTTGAGAGATGTACCATTAGGTGGAATGTAGACTATCCATAGTCTCAGATGGTGAAAGTAATTAGTTTAAATATAAATGATGTTGATTTGTATTATATTTATATGAAAGGAGTGGCTGAAATTCTTTAGGGTGATATTTTGAATAGGAGTATTTGGGTGAGAACAAGGTGTGACACAGACTAGATGGAATGGTGTTATAGAAGAAAAAATAACTTAATAGTTGTATTTATCATTTTTTTCTTTTATTGTTTAAATAAAATAAAAAGATCCAAGCCTAACCCTGTGGTTTATCAGAATCCGCAGAGAAATGAAGGTTGTTATATCGAGGGGGCATTGTACTGATTTAATTTTGAATTAATATCTTAATTTTTGTTTTAAAGCATTAGCTTAGACCCATACTTTTAACAACAATAATTTATTATTAATACATCATCTATCAAATGAAATCATTGCCTGGTAAGGTGCTATCAATCCTTGCTTGTTAAGTCTCAGCAGAAAATTAGCTCCCCAACTGCATTCAATCACAATTAGTATAGAAGGCAAAATGGAATGATTTGCAGAACGTCTCGTTTGTCATGTAAATTGAATGCTCAACACAAATTACTTACGGTGTAACTTGGCTCATTGTTTAGGTGTGGGTCATTCTCTGAATCAAATTGGTAATATTATGTGCCGAGGCTTTCGAGTTATGCTGATCTGGCCAATTTGCGCCATGCAAACCTTCTGTTGTCAGAAACGTGTTGGGTATAATGACATTCTTAATGGGATGAAAAGGCTAATGAGAAACAAAACTGTTTATGTGTGTGTAGATGTAATTAGCTTAACCATATTGTTTCTGTGTTGGGTGTGTTATCGTATGTTCTTAGTGATTCTAATAATGTGTGTGTTTTTTTTAGTCCACAGTGACTTATTTCTGCGTTGAACGTCAAATACTGTATTACTTTAGGTATTGAAAGGTGTCTTGTAATATCCAATATTATGTTACAGAATTTTAACCTCATACCTGTTATGTTTAAATTCCATGTGACTTTTCTATAGGGGCATCTCTGGTTGACTTCAGCATGGAGAGGGTTAAGTTAAATAGAATGTGCTAGCTGTCCATCCCTTGTATGTTTTTCCATACCAGTAGACAAAATATGCATGAAACATTGCATAAACATTATAATCACGCTATATGCAAAGTAAATTCCATTTCTGGTGATAAATAAGAGTTGTCATCGTCATCAGTTTAAAGTACCACCATCTGTTTTTAAGACATTCATCTGCTATATACAGTCACCACTCACCATTGTGCTACAGTGGAAGTTGAACAGTTTAAAGTACCACCTCCTGTTTTTAAGACATTCATCTGCTATATACAGTCACCACTCACCATTGTGCTACAGTGGAAGTTGAACATATAATTACGTCATGGCAAAAAGGTACTTAAAGGCTCAATGCAGCATATTTTGAATGGTATTTTCTAAATAATTTGCTTTGATATATTTCAGGGGGAGATAACGTGATAAAGGATGGAGTCTAACAAGATTAACGGAGCACTACAACTCGAGGACTATGGCGCTACATCCACGCGGAAATCAGAAGACAAAGTGAGAATTGTAGATGAAGATATTTTGGTGAGTTTGGCTGGTTTTTTGTGTGTGTTTTTTTTTCTTTCTATAAAGTATTTACCAAGATAATCTACCAAATATGGATATTGATGCATTTCATGCAAAATTGTAGTATTATTCACTGAGTCATGGATTAATGACATGCAGGCATTTTGGTCATAGGAACATTAATGTCCACTGATTTTAAAGGCATACAATCACAGATTAAGTTGTCGTTTTGGACTGGATTGGAGTTTAAAATGCACTTAGCATACATATAATTTTAAAATGCACTTAGCATACATATAATCACTTTTGTACTTCCAAATATCTTTTCACTGCTGTAGGATTGGTAAAATTTTATTGCAGTTTACATTTCCAGTAAAACCCAAATAATATACTGTAATATCTTAATTTCCTATAATCTAATAGACTAAGGGGGGATAACTCTAATCATCGAACACGGTCAAAATAACTTTTCACGACCACTGGTACCATTATTGCTATGTAACATACATATTAAAAAATAATAAAATATGAAGATATTGAATACCAGTGGGATATATGGAAAATGTAGCTGGTTGCCCAATATACTTGTGTAGACACATCAAATGTACGTACTTGCATGTAAAAATATGTTTGACCATGAAATATGTAAACAAACCTGTGATTGTATGCCGTAAGGACCATTTCGATCCTGGAATTCAAACCCGAGTTGTCGCGAGGACGTGTCTGGGAAGGTGGGTTCTATTACCTGGACTCAGGACCAATTCCCTGCAATCTGATTGGCGCACGTAGTTAGGGTTATGGTTAGGAAAATATTTTATTCATATTTTGGGTGATGTGAGCCAATCAGATTGCCGATAATTGGGTATGGGTCCGGTAAATAGAACACAAGTCTGGTGGGACATTACGCATCTTTATCTGTGGGAGGTGTATCAGCATAGTAACAAAGTTTATTGAGTCTGATATGACCTTCAAGTAAAAACAGTTTTTTTTCTCCCGAATGTGCTACCACTGTTCTGAAGACGGATACTCCAATATAGATGTTTTCCCCACAGAGAAAGAGGCATAATGCCCCCATGGGTACCATATAGGAAAATGGTATAGTATCCTATGTGTTACACATGATGGACCTTGGTCAACCCTATTGGCCAAGGCAAGAGCTTGTTAGATCACAGACAGTGACATAGCACCATAATAATAATAATAATAATAATAATAATAATAATGATAATATAATAGTGTGTATTTATATTTGCACCAAATCCATGCTCGAAAGCTTGCTCATAGTCCTACATTATTACCCCAGTCAATGGATCTATGTGCACTCATTTTACCTTCTCAACTCCCTGAGTACACAACACAAGTTTGCCATTTACGTCGCTAGAAGGTTTACATTCCTTATTCCATCTCATTCTACTGGGTACCCATTGACAGTTCGGTGGACTGGAGCCGTGTTGCTTTAGGTACTTTTCTCCAGTTCTACATGACGACATGAACTTGGCTCGAATCCGAATCTGGGACCTCTGGGTTATGAGACAGACTCGCTACCTCTAGTCCTCACCCTGCTGGGCTAGACACAGGCACAGCTCTTTAGGGCATCTCCAGTTGCCACCAGCACGGAGAGGGCTAGACCATCACGCTATGTTGCACTCATCATGAAGTCTGCAACACTGAGGACCATGCTAGACAGACCACTGCTAGGAAGACGAAAGTTCACCTGAAATGACCCGAGTTTGATACAGCAAGCTGTGCCCAAACTCTTTATGACACTGTAACTACCACTGTTATCTCCAATTCTGGAGGAAGCAGCTTGGCCAAGCCCCATGGATTCCAATTTCAGGAGGAATTGGTAAATACTCATACCACTGTACAGGACGGGTCCAAGTCTTCAGTATCTGACTATGATTGGCTTAGAAATGTCAACAGTCACAAGGTCCAAGAGCATCAAGAGCATCATGCTCTACCAGCAGCAGTAACACTCCAAGAAATATTTCAGTTAGCCACATGTGCAGAGTGCATTAAACCATTATTATTTACTTTGAAGGATTATACACAGGCACTTCTCTTTAGGGCATTTCCAGTTGTCTTTAGCATGAAGAGGGTTAAATATGCAGGTGTCATTTGAGCAATAGTTTGTATCATGCAATGAATGCAACAGTCTGCAATCTAGTTCAGTTCATAATGATGTGCGTCAGTGATAATAGGTAAATAACATATACAGTACAGGAAAAATCAATAAATGTAGAAAAACGAGCTTGAATGTAAATTGTAAATTTTATTATTGCATCATGTATATATAATAATGAGTTTGAAATATTTTAATTGGATTTTGTTTTTATTTATTGAGCCTGTGGATGCAATTAACCCTGTCCCTGCTGATTTAGGCGCAGTCACTGCTCTTTAGGGCATCTTTGGTTGCCTTCAGCATGGAGAGGGTTAATCTTGCCAATTTGCAGGAATTGAATCAAAGAATGCTTTGAAATCTCACCCCAAAATTAGGAAAGTATGGTAGATGCTTAATTAGTTTTGTTGAGTATAGTAGAACCAGTTTGGATCATATTGTGTATATTGCATCTTATGTTAACCCCCAAGCTGCTTGTTTATAACAATAATTGTTCAACTGTCTAGATGCCAGGTTGGCCTGGGCAGGATTATCCCTCTCCCTGATGGATTAGGCACAGACAAAGCTCTTTAGGGCATCTATGTTGCCTCCAGCATGGAGAGGGTTAATATTTTTCAAGCAGTAGACTATGTGGGCAGATCCAGGAATACATTTTAGGGTGGGAGTGGGTGGCAACTGTTGCATGTACCATGTATGTTCAACTAAATGATTTTTAGTAGGAACATTGTCTAAATATTGTTGGCTATCAGACTTGTGTTTATGATGGCTGACATGAGTGACTTGCAGATCTTGAGTCTTGAGCGATCATGACGACACCAGTTATGTTCTGACCATCAGTGCCAGTTACACATAAACCATTATCTAGCCAAATGTTGTTGACACAGAAAATACTGAAGCTGTGGAATGACCCTTACGCATATAAACTATACAGATAATGCATCTTGCATAATGGATGGAACTGGTTGCTTGTCAAATGTATAATATGATCATCATCAGTATACTGTCCTTCAATCCTATATAAGCCTAACCCACTGACACAGTAATGAATTACATACTGAACTAATGCCTGTAAAACCAACCTGAAACCATCTCTCTAAAGACTTAATTCCCTCCAAGCTCAAGGCTAAGCCTATTGGTCAGGTTTCACTGTCTTTGCTTCCAAAGCCACAGCAATTAAATCAACTCCACTGGGATTTGTTTGTTGGATCTAATTCATGACTGTAGTCATCAATGTAGAGCACGTTTCTTCATCTGGCTGGCGACTGTCCCAGAAGACTATCCTGCTCTGCCTATACACTGCTTGGTGTGCCATGTCCTTCCAGCAAATCATTCCGGTCATGTAATGGGCTCTGGTGATGATACAGAGTTCTGTAGGCCATCGTGTAGGCCATTGTGTAGGCTGGAGAGGTCCATTACTGTTCCAGTGTGTTTTGCATGCCATTGTAGAAAAGATGCTTTAAGTCATAATGGCTTTCTGTTCTCCATGGGCTGTTGTAAACAGGCTGCTACTTGTTCTGGCCCCGATTTTCATGCTGAAGCTCAAATTGTATATGGGGATTTGTGAACAAAACCAAAAAAAAAGAAAACGACCACAAATACATGTAATTACATTTCTTCAAAATGCTACCCATGTTAGTAAAATGTTGCTAACACCCATAGCTAGTGATATACGGTAGTGCTAATGCTAATGCTAATGCTAATGCTAATGATAATGATAATGATAATGCTAATGATAATTGATAATGATAATGATAATGATAATAATAACATACAGCATATTATATAGAGCCTATATAGTTTTTATTAAAAAAGATTTACCCTAAGTTACTTAATATAAAAAATGACTGGGTAGTCTTAAGTGTTTACTCAACTTTGAGAAAACTGATCCATTTACATTTTTCATTTAACTGAAAATTAAATAGCATGAAAAAACTCAGTTACAAATCGAGTTTTTAACAGTAGCAGCCCATTGCACAGAACAGTTGTAGCTACAATTGATTGCACGTCAACATTTTGGAACATGCTACAAGTGTGAGTCAATTGCATGAAACACTTTTATCACTGCAATACTTGAGAATATGTATGGATAGCTAAAAGTCTTATAGCGAGCAAAATGGTTCATGCAACCAGACTTCCATTTGTAGCAGGTTCCGAAAATTTGACTTACAATTGATTGTAGCTACAACTGTTCTATGAAATGGGCCCCTGAGTTCTAGTGTTGTTTTCGAGAAATCTGGATCTAGTCGTCACCTTGTCCACACCAATCGGCAATCCTTCCAATCACAGCCTTTTGCAAACTGTTATCCAGGTCTATTCATTATACTGACCAGGAACCTGTTTCACCAGATGATCGAAGTATTACAAGAGTCAGAATACAAGAGTCACAATACAAGAGTCATAATACAAGAGCCATAATACAAGAGTCGTAATACAAAAGTAATAACACAAGTCATAATACAAGAGTCATAATACAAGTCATAATACAAGAGTCATAGCACAAGAGTAATAATACAAGTCATAATACAAGTCATAATACAAGAGTCATAATACAAGAGTCATAATACAAGAGTCATAATACAAGAGTCATAATACAAGAGTCATAACTCCTTATGTGTGTTTAGGGAGTTATGACTCTGGCAGTGCTATTATGACCATTCTGCGGAACAGGACTCTGCTCTGGTTTCTATCATCAAGATACTCACCATTGTGGAAACGCTGTAGAAACTTCACTGACCAAACTTCACTGACCGGTGAAAATAATTTTGGATGCGACTAAATTAGACAGCACACGAACAATATCCATGCATTGCAATCATGGTGTCATTGTGTGTACTCTTGTCAAAGGTAAAGTAATTTGAGAGTGTAGCATTTTCCTCTTTACAGTGCCCTGGAGGCCGATCCTTCAAGAGGCGCCAAGGGTTGTAGCCATCATGGGGGGTTCATTGGTGCTATTGATTGTGGTAGAAACAAGATGTTGACAGACCAGCAGTGTTAGGGGAGATCTGTACAATGTAGCGGGCGATAAATAGAGAGATTTGCACACAATCACTTGGTGAAAATTGACGGTGCCCTAAATCCTTTTGTTGATAATAGGGCCGAGATTGCTTTTTCTTGGCAGGATTACATTTGAAACGAGAAAATTTCTTTTTTGGAAAGAGAATTATTTCAAGGAAAAAAGTATTTTCGTCCTAGACATATTTTCAAAAATGACAATGTATCCTTTGTCAAAATAGATTTACTGACATGTTAGTGCTCAGTATTTTGTGTAGTAGGAGTTGTTAATCATTTTACTTTTACCTTTTTTTTTATTTGGGGTTTAGAGCCGCTTTCAAGATTCTTTCACTTATATCACGGCTTGTCAGTTTTAGGGCAGGAAGAAACCTGCAACATCCGTAGCACTAAATGTTGCAGTAGAACTGTGAGCATCAGCTGGTACTGACAAGACCCAACAACATGTATTTCCTACATGGATAGAACTCAATACGTAGTTCAACTGACACTACACTAATCATGATGATATCTCTAATTATTGGTAACTGATATCATGGTCTATATAACCGCAGTAATTCATAGAGTCAGTGAAATTCCTGAGTCAGTGAAATACGAAATGTGAAATACATGTAAGAGGAGAAATGTTTTTATAATTGGTTCTCATCAGATTACAAACTATTGATTTTCTTTTTGTTTGTTTACATTTAAATAACATTTAATCTGTATATCATCTTGTGGTCTGTTGTTGCAATTATTTATTATATATAATTATTAATAATAATTAACGTAATAAATTAGATCTACATTACTTATCATCCACAATTAACATGATTAATCTGTGGGATGCTCATAATTCACTATGATCATTGAAACGGATAATTAGAGAGATATGTTAATCAAAATATCTTGGGTTATTTTCTAAATGGCTATTTCTTATAGAAAATAATACTTGTTGAAAACATTGCTTAAACCTAAATCGATTCATAATATTAACCCTCAGGCTGCCTGATTGTTAAGTACAATTTTTTTCCCAAACAGGAAATTGTGTACTAGCTTCATCAGAACACTAATTGTGTTATTAATTAATTGTAGTATGTAGAAAAATATCACACATAATTGCACTGTAAATTATGTTGACCTTTAATATGATTCAATTAATTATTTCATATGGCAATGAGTGTGTCAGTCGCAGATGTTTAGGTTCAAATAAAAGACCAAATGTGTCACACTATTAATCGACCAACAGATACATGCATATTTTGTATTGATTTCATGCTAACATGAGTTAATTCCTGATCTGTAGTATTGCAGCCTAATTTTTTTTCCTCCTTGTGAAACTTTTCTCCAACTAGGAGAACTAGAGGGAAGTACCGTAATCCTTTTCAAAGACATTGCAGGTATTTTATTTTTTGTTCTTTCATGATTTTGATATCTCTGGAAAGCATGCCTCTTCATATAGGAACACCAAAGGCAATGCAAGCTAGATTAACTGCAACTGCAGCATTGTGGGGCATCTATAATTGCCTTCAGCAGGGGGAAGGTTAATAAAAATACAATTTTGAAAAAGAAGAAAAAGAAAAAAGAAAATGAAAATGTAAATAAATAAAAATTAAAAAAGAAAAAATAATAATGTAAATATAAATGTAAATAATATTTTTTTTAAATTACAATTTAAAAAAAAATATAATCAAAAGAATTACCTTCATTATCATAGCAGTTTCTGTCTTTGACAAGGACTACAGATAAGAAGATATTAAAGAAGAAACCTGACCCCGAGATTATGAAACATTTTTTTAGTACAATTTAATATTTAATCTGAGCTTGAACATGAAACTGTACTCAAAACGTTTTGTAATCTCCGGGCCTGACCAATATCTGGGTGCAAACTCGAACCAGTGGGTTTGTAATCTAACACTCGTCACTATGTTCAATGGATGCCAAACAATTAGTTAAAGTACTACTGATTACAGATGCATTGTAGGAATATTTCACACTTATGTTTGTTTTTTAATTTTTATTATTTTTAAAAATTAGGAGTTGCTTTAATGATTCTTTCACTATATCATAGCTTGTCAGTTTAGGGCAGAAGGAAACCTGCAACATGATTCACTGTAGCGCTAAATGTTGCAGTAAACCTGTGCTCACCGGTATGTAGTACGATTATGTATGTTGCAGATGAGTAAAATATTATTGCTATTAAAGCACCAATTCAATCAACACTTATGTATTTATCTTTCTTATATTTCCAGGCAGCTTCTACGTCTCCAGATACTCCCAGTTCTATGAAATTACTGGACCGGCCGTGCTACTTTAAGGATGGAATTAGGAAGATAGGTAATGCTTGAATCAGTCATTTATTAGTAAGTTAGGCAGTATCGGTATATAAGTATTAAGGGATAGAGTACGGTCTACCCCTATATTTAGTGTATTAAAGTATAGCTTTGCCCTGAACTATTATAGTTAAAGTACTCAGGAACTATTATAGTTAAAGTACGAGGACTCTTGCGTCCGAGTACTTTAACATTATAATAGTTCAGGGCAAAACTATACTTTAATTAACGATTGACTGCAATATTTTTTATGTTCATCGATGTGTGAACAGAAAAACTGATGTGCAGACTGTATGAACGCGGATTATGTTGATGAGTCACATTGTCGGATTCACTCTATATTCATTTATTACACTATATATAGGGGTAGACCATACTCTATTCCTATCCTAACATTACATACATTTGTTGAATGAAGAAGCTTACCTTGAAAATTCATCAACTGTCCATTTACGAATACACAAACTGGGCCTGTTAACTGGCTGTTCCATTAACTGGGTGTTGCCACAGACATGACATCATGCTACTGTGACGTTGTATTGTATGTACGTCACCAGCTCGTCATGGTGTTTATAGTCATTGCTAACGAGGGGGTGAAAAGTAAGGGCACATGATGTCGTTGACATTTTGCTAACTCTCATAAAGTGCACTTTGCGACTTTATTCTCACACCGTACTATGTTAAATAAGTATTTAAGTATAAGTATGTAAATAAGTAACGGTAAATACATTTATTTACTTCTTTCACGTCAAAATAAATAACAAATTGTTGATGAGTAAATGGATATGGTTTTTACAATTTTTATTATTTTTTTGGTATACATAATTAGAACAGTTATTTGAGACTTAATAACTAATGTCAAGTAAAAAGTATGGTGATATTAAGATTGACATATATTTGATTGAATTCAATTTCTACATTTTCAGATTTTATTTTGGTATATGAAGACAATCTGGACAAAAAACTTGGTATAAAACCAGTGGAAGAGAAGTACATTCAATGGCGACAGAAATTCATGAAAAATTTAAAGAAGACTGGACTGGAAATGGAAGAGGTTTGCTTAGTGTTTATATTAAAATAACGTTACTTATTTTCATAGTATGAATTACCAAAAGAAACAGATATACAATCATATCCATGATTATTGCAGCAATTGCCACATCCACAAGGAGACACTTATACATTTGGTACTGAGATTACGAAACATTTTGCGTATGATTTCATACTCAACCCCAAATTTGATATGGGGATTTGTGAACAAAATGTAAATGGCGATTTGTGAACACAACTTTGAGATGAGCATAACATCTTCAGTAAAAAAATTACATGTTGCCTGTTCGTATTTTTAGGGTCATAAAATTAAATTAGGTGTTTGAACTATTAGAGGGTTTGAATTAATAGCAGAATTACGGTACTTTAATTGGTTTCCAAGAATCTTCCAGAAAACATTGTCAGCATTTTATATTGCGAACGTCACCAATGATATTTGTATGACTCCCGAGGCAGGCAAGGTCAGAATATGCTGACTGAAGTAATTATTTCACTGTGTGTTTCCTATCATGCCCAGTTGGTGTGTGGGAGGGAAAAGGAAGAGCTGAGGGCAATTATAGTCCACAGGAATTGTACAGGAATGTCAGGAGTAGTTGACATTTGGGATGCAATCTGAGGCAATACTAGAGACTGGTGTACAGATACCCAAAATGGAAATTTGGAAGATTATGTTTTCATCCTTGCGTGTGACATTTTTCACTATATTAGGTGATGTCATAAGATACTCCTGTAAAATAAAATAAGATATGGAGTAAATTTGTACCATAAAAAAATCGTACCAGATTGAAGAAGGAATTGCATAATATTTTTAAAATTGAAATCCAACATCACAACGATATTGGAATACATATTTTTATGTAAAATAAGTCAATATAAAATATAAATATATATTTTTTTGGTAATAAAGAGTATCCTTAAGGACCACCCAAGATAAGAACGAATTGTAAGACAATTCATTATTGTTACTGTTATTATCGTTACTAATAATAATCATGTTAAAATGTGGCAATATTGGATGTAATGGCTCAACCAGTCATTAGCTGTGTAAAGTGAAACTCATGTTGAAGTAATCAAGAATCTGTATAGATGCTAGACCAGGTTCAAATCCCGCCCCGGGGGCCCAGCATCAATGTTCGTGAAAGTTACCGGTAGCGCGGCATCAATGTTTGCGAAAGTTACCTTTCTGATGCGATATTGATAGGATGCGCTCTCTGTAGAGTGGCAATGCAGTTATCATCCTTGGTCTTGTCAGTACCAGCCGGTGCTCACAGGTTTACTGCAACATTC
>JAUTBT010084565.1:0-12211 GCA_032361225.1 Lepetodrilus schrolli | reverse complement strand
GTGCCAAAAATGTGTCGTTACGAAATATTTTGACTTGAATGAAAGAAACAAATTCATAACAAGGAACTAACATAACTGTAGTTGTGTGGATTGCATTCAGTATATTTCAATTCAAAGGATATTGGCTTCATGAAGGAATTTTCAAGTAGGTAAGGCGATAGCCATTTTCGATATTATTGAAAACCATTCCGCGATCTACTTGGTGTTGATTGAGGCATGATTTTAACAAAAATATGCCATGCCAGATGGGGACATTTGATCCATTGATAACACATTAGGTTATGATTATGTAATCCGATATGTTAACTACTTAATTAGAAATATGCATATTTGTATAACCCCGAGTTATGATAACTTTTACGTAGAGCGGAAATTTACTTTCTTAGATTGCAACGTTGCGAGTTTGTTTTGATTGTATTATTTCTCAGCCATTTTGCAGAGTACAATGCTAAGATCAAACATGATAATAGACTAAAATAGTTTTGCTTGTATGGTCTATTTCATGGTTCTGTCGACCAAAATTTAATCTTTCTGGGTCTCGAAGTTCAACTTGTGCAGCAGTTCACAAAGAGCAAAATAAAATCAGAAAACCTTTTAATTACATTGATCGTATCTCACTTATACTTGCATTAAAAATTATCTTATTTCGCACATTTATACCTGAACGTGATCTTTACAATGGAAACAATGTGTCCTTCATATGAACAATATTCGCAGAACATAGCTGTCTTGAACATTACCCCCTTAGTGATGACGTCATTCCAGCTGATTTTATTCAGTAGGCAACGTAACGTCACGCTAATTTAATACAGCAGGGACAAGGTTAATGTTACAATGTTTCTGACGTCAGAGTTATAATCCGGAGTAGCAACCAAAGGGAGAACGCTTGTCAACTCTAAACACTATACCTATCCGTTTTGTCAAACTGTCAAACATGCGCCACTCCTAGGCTATCTATTCACCATAGATTCTGCAACATGCTGAACATATCAAACATGTTTCACAGAAAATACGTTTTATTGTGTAATAGGCTGATCTGTGGTGAATGAAACTATTGGGCTCTCCTGTACGAAACGGCGTAACTCTAAGGTAACCGTAGCTCAAATCTCTGCCATAGACTGCACCATTGCTATTCGGTTACCTAAACGTTAGACTGGTTCATACAGGACATCCCTGGGTATCCTTTTACAACGCTCTCTTATCCACCAAAACCACGCTCTCTTTGCCGATAGCTAATACACTGCAATGAGATAAGAGGGATTTGTGAATGAATACCCTGGTATATATTGTTGTCCAGAACACACACCTCTGCCGACCCTCTTGGTGTGTTTGTCCTCGTCTCTCAGCGCGTCTCGAGCCCGAGTGAAGTACTTCACCTTCTCACTCAGCGTCATCTTCTGGCACCAGTGCTGTCGTAACACTTCATCTAACTCCGTGGAAGAAATGTCTGGACTAGCCATCTGGAAGTGGCGCCGGTGTTCACTGAAACATGATAGCCATGTATCAATGGAAGCCGGTGTTCACTGAAATATCTAATACTGTATCACTGACAGTCGATGTTTACTAAAACATTATGGTCAGTGGCAGCTGCTGTTCACTGAAACATACAACACATATTTCAGTGGCAGTCATTGGTCACTAAAACATCTAACATGTGATTAGTGGCAGCCAGGCTGTGTGTTAACTGATACAACAGGAGTTCACTGAAGCATCTAGCATCTGACTAGTGACAAGCTGTGACAGCCGATGTTCATTGAAACATCCTGATTAATGACAACCGGTGTTCATTGAAACATGCCTCTCTCTCATTCTCTCTTCATTCTTCATTCATTCTTACCAACAAATTAAAACCAGGGTGGTGGACATGACTTCGGATAACTGTTGTATATGTATTATTATACGGTTTACGTATAACGTCTTCGACATGTATAGTTTACCTGGACCACAGTATACAGGCGTGTTTGTCCACCTCCGGATTTGTCATTAGTTTCTCATCCACCGCCGTTGCCTTCTTCTTTCTGTTTTTAAGAGATGACTTGATATAAGACTCCCTCCTGTCACAGATAGTGAAATAATTTTGCAAATCAACATAATGGTGTTGATACCTTTCCAAATAGTCTAAATAATTTCCTTTTTTAAATAATAAAAGTGAAGATTTAAAAATATATATATTTTCTTCATCTAGAATTGAGTGAAGTAGAATATTGAATATCATTACACTTTGATCTAGACGCCAACCATTAATATTAGCTGGACTGGCAGGTATATATTAATTGTACTGACCTATTCGGTATCGTTGACACATCTCTTGTGTTGCCTCCTCCTCCACTCCCACTTTTAGCATTGTCTTTCTTCGCCCGCTTTTTGGGTTTCTCTTTGACCTCCGCAATGCTGTCTGCTTCAGAGCTGTCTTCGGTCACAAACGATGCGGTCACAAACGTTGACCCCTGACATCTACTACGCCTCTCGGGGTTTGTTCTGGGCTTCAGTTGTCCAGCTTTAGATCTACCACGTCTTCCAGGAGACTGCTGATTACTGCTCCTGATGTTGCTGCCGTATTCTCGTCCTGGCGATCGTTTGGCTTTACTCGACCTACATTTGGTATCTTCCTTCTTGACTGGCGAACACTGACTCTTGCTGTCGTCTCGCTTCAGCGGGGTATAGACGAAGTCCGTGCTTCTGGTAGACGCACATGAGAATGAGGAGTCGGCTCTGCTTAGAAGTCTTGCGCTCCTTTTGGGAGTCACGCAACTAGAAGTCAATGCAGTACTGGAACCTACAGGTTTAACACGGTCACGGGAAAACGTACTCTTCCTTGTAGAACAATCTCTTGGATTATACCTTACACTCCTTTTGCATTTTCTTAGGACAATCTTCGGAAAGAATACTCTCTTCTTATCCCTCTTCTTGCTCCAAAGCACGAGTTCGTGGTTTGGCGATTTATACTCCGTTTTCGAATCAGAATCTGTTACTGGGTGTTTCGGAATTTTATCATCTACTTCATCCGAGTCATGTTCTGTTTCTCCTATGTGAAAAGACCCGCTATCAAAGTTCACTGGTTCCTCAGTACATTCACTACCTGGGACATATCTCGTGTTCGGGTATGGTGTTGCAATCGTATCCTTGTCATCCGTGTCAGTAATGCTGTTCTCTTGATGTGTTTTCTCGTCAATTGCAGCGCAACTGTTTCCATGCGCACTGTCTACCTTTGATTCAGCAGCAACTTCTTCAATGTCGTCTTGATTGTCTCTCTGTGCCACTGGCTGCATCCCAGGACTTGATTCGACAGCATATTCTACTGAACTTGCCCAGTTGGCACTGTGATCTCTGCACCTATCGCCCTCTGGACAAGACAACGCCGGTGGACTACAAACTGACCTAGAGACTCCTGGAGAAACAGCTGGTGGACAATCAGTAGCCGAAGGTTGATCCTGATCTCGGGATGCTGTTTCACAAGAAAACATACCATTGTTTCCAAACCTGGAGGTCGACCCAGTAGTGTCTGTCAGCATGGCGTCCATATCGTTTATTAACTCGGCTGTGGAAGTTGTGCGAGGATCATCTTCATAATTAGATGTGTTCATGTTAGGTAATCCTTCTATATCGCTATCAATGTCGTCCTTATCTTTCAGTTTATTTACCAGTTTCCTGAACGGGGTGACAGAGGGTATACCCTCCCATAGTTCTTCCTTTGTAGATTCACTCCTAAGGCGACGTCTCCTAATTACAAAATCACTAATGTTAAATCCTAAACTCTTGTCGTCTTCGGATGAACAAGCATATTGCTCGGATAAACGCTCGTCCACAAATAGGGACCCCACAACACTGTCAATAGAATGGTTTGGTCCCTCTTCTGCATTGAAATCGGATTTGACGTCATTGCTACTCGTTTCTGATCTTTGGGCAAAGCGACCAGGATTAGGCGACGCCACTGTACCGAACAGCTCATAGTTTGTCACTTGCTGTGGAGTTTGCCGGTAATAATTGTATATTCCATCACTCTTCTCACCCAGAGGAGGTCCCATTGTTCTAACCAGCCACGGTGGGTCTCTCTTAAAGTAGTCATGTTCCGCGGTCAGGATAGACATCAGTTTGGAGGTCGTTGGTACGTTTCGTAGGATCTCAACTGACTTTGAACGAGGTTTTGTCGGGTTCCGAGACTCGTCAGATGTCACAGTATCGTGCACGGTTCTATCTTTGTACCACCTCAGAAATCTAGAACTACTTGTCTCTTCGCGGAGTATATTTTCGATGGAACGTGCAGTATCTGAAGTGCTTGTTGTAGCCTCGCATGACTGGAACTGTGAACCGGGTTTACCACTAGGACTACGGTACTGTTTGATTGCAGATTGAGCAGGAATACCTTTACCTGTTCCTCTTTCTTGCAGTTGCCTCTCATAGACTTTACCGGGAAGGTCTGATTTCTGTACGGAACAGGTATTCCTCGATGCATTATGTAAATCTTCCGACGATTCAGGATTGCTTTCAGGTGATATTGAAGACAATTCCTGCTCGGATGGACTACGTGATGTCGATGTCTTAGGGTCTCCTCCATCAACCAGATTCTCGTCTGATTCCACGATGCAAGTCTCAGAAATGTCTGCAGCATCTGCCACCTCTCCTGGCATCAGGAAACTCAAAGATGGCGGCGATTCCACAACACTAGTCAGTGAGTTCACATCCTTATTAGATTGGCAGGCTAATCCTGACTCTAACGTACCACTTCGTTCTCCAGTCGCATGGGTATATACTGTATTAGTATTGGTAAATCTCATGCCTGGAGGGTCATCATCATCAGATGTGGTACAGTTTGCGTAATCATAATCTAAAATGTCTTTCTTCTCGATACTGCTGTTGAAGTAGTAAGCCGAATCAGTCAAAGTCGTTTCTGATTGTCCACTAGAACCAGAACTCGTTGATTGTTCCATTGAGTGCAAATCTGATTCTGAGACCTCCGATGAATTCAGGCTTATAGTAGAAGATTCAGATTCTGATGAAATAATGCCAGTCGAGGTGGATGGTATGGCATGGTAAACTGCAGCTTGTTGTGGCTCCGTACTGACGATAGAGGTTTTCCCAGCGTTGGCATTCGGCGATGAGGATTGTACACTATATTTTCCCATTGAAGGACAGTTCGCCGTATTGTTACTCGTCATTTGTGATTCCCCGGTTTTGCTACTCGAATCATTTCTTGGGTACTTATTATCTGAAGTGAATATATCTAAATCATCCCTATTTGAAGTATTGTCAGGTTGGGTAGCTTGACTTTTAGGACATTCTACGCAGGGTACAGTTAACGTAGATGGTTTTGATAAGAGATCCTCTCCACTTGGTGTTGTAGGTTGACTAGGAGTAGGAGAACTTGGTTCACTACCATTTCTCAATTTTAATCTTTTACTCGGCGTGGACTTGGCATTAGACTTAGATTCATTTGCGAGTACATCAGGACATGAACTGCAGTTAATCCTGGGTGAAATGGCACTTGCGAATATATTCTGAACATGTTGTTTTTTAGGAGATAAAATACATTTCTCTGAATTGTTTCGTTTCTTTGCATTTACAGCGATTTCAGCTTCCTCTTCAGTAACTGGTCTATTGATTTCCTGTATTTGAGGTGAAACCATATTAGAATTGGACATAGGTTTGGCCGGGAAACGGATCTGCCGTCTTGTACGCTTACTGGGAGAGCTGCTTTCGCTCTGCGATCTTGTTCTCAGCTGAGATACGGGTTCGGACCAGGAATCTTCAAGATTCTTCATTTCACGATTTCCACTGGGGTTAGCTTTCGAATCCCTTTTACCAGTACTGACGAACTGCGCTGATCCACTTCGTTCTCTCCTTGGCGTAGTAGTGATGCTTTTGTCCATGTTGGAGGTTCCGTCTCGTTCCGTGGAATTTGCCTGATTTTCGGCCGTTTTAATGTCCATATCTCCCGTAGGATCTTTGGTGTTTCCATGTTTTAATTCTCCTTGCTTAGGAAGACTCCTACTTTGTATACATCGAGCGGATTTAGCTGGGTTTCTCGATGCAGCAGGCGACGTACTACCACGAACTGGAGAATTTGTGCTTTGTCTTGTAGGAGTCTTGGAAGAGTTTGGGCAATTTCCGGTAGATCTTGCTCTCGTTATGTTCATGGTTGGAGACTTGTCTTCTTGCAACACGTCTTCACTATGTCCCGTTGGTTTTTCGTCCACGTGCTTTTCCTTCTCCGCGGATGCAGTTCTTCGAGTGTGACAAGGACTCCTATAACTCTCGTCTCTGCTGTATTGCCTCGTTTTGAGCCTAGCCCCGTGAGAGCTATCGGGGTTTAGCATTCTAGTGGGTTGTCTGCCCTTTGGTTTACCGGAAATTGGGGTTCTTTCTTTCGGTGTTTGCGTATGACTGTCATGATTGTGACTCCGTTCACGCTGTAAGAATAAAATGGTTGCTTTCAGGCATCGTAGACAAATAATTACCTATTTTTATAGGTTCCTATGAACATACATGTGTTATTGTAGCAAACTGAGTATACTGGATTTGTGATGAAATTGTTCAAAAGCGTTTAAAGATTTGGATATTTGGGTCAAGCTCCATGTATATGGCAGTCATTTCGGAAAGTCTTGGATCAGTATTTTTATTTAGTTTTGTTAGTTTTGTTTTTTGGGGTCTAAAGACCTAGCAATAGGTAGGTGTGATCACTAAATACTACATGTATACTATATGCAATAGATGTCGCTTCTGTCAACTATGTCATTCTGTCAACTATGTCATTCTACTGCTGTAGCTCAGTCCGAGGCATGTTGGTACACTAGAACTATGCTATGTTGTTAAATTCGGAGGGCACTGGGAAATATCGCTTGACTAAATGTTTAACTTAAACCCAACTTGTTCTGGTCTACTAGTATTAGTATTAGGTATACTAACAACTCTTATATTAAATTGTATTTTTATATTTAACGTACGGTGTGGTTGACATTATTTGGTTTGTCCAAATGACCATGATATAAAGGCAGTATCCAAGTTCTGTGAGGCGAATTGGAAAAATACTATACGCGGACGATATCGCACTATTTGGTGATACTCCTTTAAAATTGCAACATACATTAAAAACGTTCCAAGATTTATTGTAACAATTGGCAACTGAACATAAACAAGCAGAAAACGAAGATTATTATAGTAACTGGTCTCAGAAAATCAAGACGTAACTTTATGGTATATGGGGAACTAGGACGTAAACCTATTACTCTACAAATATCAAAGAAAATGATTAATTTTTGGCAAAGAATCAACTATCCTGGCAATGCTAATAAACTGTCTTCCGTCCTCTATACAATACTTAAAAATTAAATGGTAAATTCTAACATCCAGATTAAATGGATCAATCACATTAAGGGTATACTAAATGATTGTAGAATGTCCTATGTTTTCAATAACCCTCAATATTACAATCTTCAGTTGCTAGTAAATCAAGTAGAAAATATACTATTACAAGACCAATTCACAAAAGTGGAGATCCGAAATGGAACATAGCTCGAAGGGGGCGTATTACACATTTTTTAAAGATTCACTTACATTCGAAAAATAGCTATTACTCCCAAAACAAACTAAAATTCAGAACCTGTAACCATAACTTGCCAATCGAGACTGGCAGGTGGAGATCAATCCCCCCAGAATGTAGAACATATCATTTATATAACTCGCCTGCAGTCGGAGATGAATTCCATTACTAAAGCCAATAGCAAAATTCTTTGGAATAATATTTAATGCTTTACATAGACAAAAGTAAAATATCCACTTCTACTTGAACAGTTAATAGTACACATATACGGATGCTTGTGTAATGTACATCCACCTTTGTGTGTATGTATAATTAGGTAGTTACACGTGACCATGTTATTTTGAAATGTTATGTATTATTAGTATGTATATTCTCATGTGCCACCGTGGGTGGTGGAGAATAAAGATTGACTTGACTTGACTTGCTATTACTGACTCCCTAAAAAAATAATCTCATTATAATTAGGTGCTTCAATTATTATTACATTAAGAATAAATGTAATGTAATGTTTGCGCATATCAGACGACCGAGAAAATATAGACGGCTTAGACGAGATTCAATTACTGTATTTAATTTATTTCTTATGTGTTTGATCTCAATGGAAGTTCAATCGCGGTATCATTTAAATGCGAATTGATTTAATCTCCACGTGTTATTAACAATGGAACTTAAGTGGAATAAAACAAAACAAGAGTGATGCATTCCATTTCTATTACAAATTCTATAGAGACATCGATATTCATCAATAATCAAGTGGAATCGATAGATCGTCGTAGTGTGTAGCTCTTTGATTAGGATTATTGAAAATACACAGATTATAACATATTGGTGTAGACAGTGTTGTAGAGAATGCATACATACATTTAAGTGATTCGGAATCTAAACAAATCGTAAGTTGCTAATCACAGACATTCAGCAATTAAATTACAATTGAGTATATCATTGATTCTAACATTACGTGTATGAATAACCTACAACGATTGGTCAAAATACGCCACGCCCACGAACTCAGGTACTGTTAATTCGCACTGATTTTAGAAGCATTACACCAAAATATATTCCGGTGGAATTTGATAGTTTTTGTAGTCATGTATTATATTAGGGGATAAAGGCACTACTGTTTGGAATTTAGAGGTATCAATCGTTAATTGATACCTTCTAATTTTAAATGAACACCGAACGCGTAGGTGTTCAATTCCATTTAGAAGGTATCAATTCACGATTGATTCCTCTAAATTCCAAACAGTAGACCATTATCCCCTAATATAATACATGAGGTCATCGAAAAGAATTGTGACAGAAGGAATTTTGTTATGACGTAATGACGAGGAACCACGTTTTATATACGTAGGAAGAGAAGCTCTGACCGTCATATGACTGTCAGAGCTTCTCGGCCTAGATATGTTTCAACTCAATCTCAACAAGTGGGACGATTATTATATATTTAGATCACATATTATAGATCCTCATAGGCCAGTGGCAGACATTCACACCATACGAATTAAAAATGATTGAATTAACAATGTTGCCTACATATACTATAGCCAACACGAGATACTATATAATGCGTGCAATTTGGTTCTGATGTGCTATCTGTGGAATTATTGCTTGGATCTTGCTATAACATTATATATGCTTAGAATATTGAAGTCTAAAAAAACAACCAAACTTGTAAATGTAAATTGTGCTGTCTTTGTGCATCTGTATCCTCATACCAAGGTGTGCCGTGGATTGTTTTCTCAAATATTGCACTACTCTTATAGAATATGCTTGGAAATATACTTTGTTCAATAATAACGCCATCGTCATTACGTCATTAATGACGTTTAACAACCAACTTTAAATGTAGCTATTTGTATAACATTAAAATATTTAGTGAAAATTAAAACATAGTCACATATAATTATAACGGTTATTACCGCCATTATAGTTCATGTCCGAGCTATCATATTCGGTACTGGCACCATCAGTTGAAATATGATGTTACGTGTAAACATGATTACATTGGAGCACGGGACTTTGAATAATTATAATAAAATGTTCTGTGAGTGGAGTTAGATTGCGTGATATCAAGTATATGAAATTATGTGTAAATTCTTTTTTTTGTAAATCCTATAAATAAAATATGGATAATTTATACTAAACATGCTATAGTATGCACAGACGTCTAAATAGTTTACACATATTTATTACATAAAATATGTATATTTTATTTATATGAATTTTAAAACAGTGGATATTTGTATCCGATATAATACATTTGCGATATATGCGATTGGTCTTACCTTCAATAATGAATCTGTTCGTGGTTTTTTCCCCGATAGGTAGTCAACCGATTCTTGTTTTGAGTTGAGACTGCGGCGTTGTGACGGGTTCCCCCATGAGGATAATTTTCTTTTTCTACCTCGTTCCATGTTTACACATGGAATGAGGATTTCAATCAATGACGTAATTGCTCATTAGTGACACAATGACATTGTATATGTGACGTCAATATTAAGAAGACGTGACGTCAACAACGCTATAAATAACAATAATATTGACGTTACATCCCAGTGGATGTTTTTTCTTTTCTGTTTACGACGATGTGGACATATTCGACACATATCGAAGAATATAGTTTATTGAACCATAAATTGCAATGCTAGTGCTAGCCACAGACAGCCACAGTGATTTTGTAAAGAGAATGTTACCTATGAAAAAGAAACCAAGACAGGGAAAGAAACCATGTTCGAAATAAGACGAATAACAAATAATAAAACTTATGAGCATAATGTATCTAATAGTAAAATACATAAACTATTTTTCTACAAGACAGTTAGCACTGATTTTGCAACTATGCTGTTGAACGGACACAATGACGTCACATTAGCCTACTTTTCGTCATACATGTGTCAATTTAGAAGATAAATCTTGTTTTCTCTGGGATGATATATCTGGTTTTATCAGTAGACCCACACGATGATCAGTTGTTGGAAAGGATCGAAGAACACCACACATTTCACATTTCATGCTTCTCCATATTATTTCGAACGTGGTTTCTTTTCATATCTTAGTTTCTTTTTCGTATATAACATTCTCTCTACTGAATCACCGAGGCTGTCTAACATGCCTGTATGCGTACATGTACTGCGCTGCTATACTGCAGATTTGACAATAATGACCTATCACGAAATGAAGCTTCCTTGAAATGTCGTGAAGGTTTGCCACGTGCTAAGCATGCAGCAGATGATAGTGTGCATCCATGAAATTCCTGTCGGTAGTCTTCTACACATATGGTTTAGCTCCTTGGTTTGTCAGTATCAGCCGGTGCTCGCAGGTATTTACTGAAACATTCACCATTACGGATGTTGCGGGTTTCCTCCTGCCCTAAACTGACAAGCCGTGATGTAAGTGAAAGAATCTTCAAAGCGGCTCTAAACCCCAATTAAAATTATGTTTATTAAATAAATATGGTTTAGTCGTATTATTCACACATGAATACAAAGTTGTCGCCTGCGTAGTTTAATAGTATAGGCATGCCTTGCTAAGATTATGCCTATGCTTGACAGACATGGTAAATCGAGTCACGCACAACTTTAAGTGTAGCTGTATTCTGATTGGCTGTCATTGACTGTGAGATTGACAGCTCATAAATGGCTATTCAGTCTTAGGCCTACATAGAAGAATGCACACGCCCTAAAATACTAATACAAAAATAATATGATGTATCTATATGATCATAAATATGCTATTTTTCCTGATTAGATTTGTATGTCCATGGTGATGTACTAAATTACTGGACAGTGGACACGACGTCCAATTATTCCTCACAATTAAGATCTATTTGTTGTATATACAGCAACATATTCATACCTATATGTCATAAACATACAAATTATGAATTTTTTTTCGACGAATAGTCTAACTTATACAAACTATAAACCTTTCAATCCCATCTCCTGTGTTTTCTCGCCGGTCTTGCCGGTTGTCTCTAACCAGCGCAATCGGCATACGCCGCCATAATATTTTTGCAATCAAGCAGTACACCACCGGGTCAAGCGGTATAAGCCGCTTCAGTCTGCCGCCCTCCCAATCGAGCGCACCCAATAACAATAATTCATTTTAAGTATTTATATTTGGAAGATTCGTGGATCACCGAGTTACCTAAGTTATATCTTTTGAATTTAAGCTTATATTCTTTAATGTCTATGATGTATTAATATTATATTACAAAGGAGTAGTTCTTAATTATATTCTCTAAATTGTCATGTCTGTTAACACCAATATCGTTTTCATATCGTGATTAGTCGCTGATATATACTAGTTTGAACATAGTAGGTGATACATCTCAAAATATTTTGAAAAAATATGCGTAGAATATGTTCTAAAACATAGATGTGTGTATTGAAAAGTTTCAATATAATTATTGTACACAATGTAAGTTATCTGTTAACACTAATATCGTGTTAATATCTTGATCATTTTCTGATGAATACTGTTTGGAACATGGTGGTGTACTTCTAAAAATACCAATTTTGACAAAATATACTTAAAATATGTTCTGTAACACATAATCGTATAAAGAAAAGATTCTAGATTACTCTGTGTTCTATTCTACTTATATACCCTGTCATGTTTTGCACGTATTTATTTTCACTTTATAAATGTATGTTATATCTCGTGTACCACCGT
>JAUTBT010084564.1:0-12212 GCA_032361225.1 Lepetodrilus schrolli | reverse complement strand
TGTTGCAGTAAACCTGCGAGCATCGGCTGGTACTGACAAGACCAAGGATGATAAATGCATTGCCACTCTACAGACATCGCATCCTATCAATACCGCGTCAGAAAGGTAACTTTCACGAACATTGATGCCGGGCCCCTTGGGTGGGATTTGAACCTGGAACCTTAGGCTCTGAAGTCCAACTGCTCCACCACTGCGCCACCACCCGCCACGTCTGAATTGCATGAAATTGAGTAAATTTGGATTTGCTGCAAGAATGACCCAATTATGACCATGACTGTGCTAAACAACTACAAATTGAAGTAAATACTTCTATAAACTATAATACAAAATATACCAGAAAAAGACTTTAGAATAATTTGGCTTGTTCCTCTTAATTTCAACCTTGTGTTACCTGCAATAAATCAATCCGATAAACTCAGCCTGAAATTAACAAGAATTCCATGGGGCTAAATATTGATCATAATTACTATTCATAGTCCATTTTAATAGTTGTCTCCCTGTACACACTCTGTATTCTGTAATATGGAAAGTCTTGTATTTTTAGTTTGTATATTATTGTGTGGATTGGGGTTTAGAGACACATTCAAGATTATTTCACTCATATCACGGATTATAAGTTAGTTAATACATATATATATATATATGTCAAGCCTTGTGTACACATGCTTTCTTTTAGGTATATCCTCCCTTTCACAAAACCATAGATCTGCCAATCATTGCAATATTCCACAACCTGATTGTTTGCATGACATGATAGTTGTTTGCATGACACAATGATTGTGGCTTGGGTCAAGTCTACAAATCAAATTCTTTACTTTTCTAATCTATGCTCCAAGTCTCTGGATATTTGTGTCACGCAGGTGACCAATCGTTTGCAGCCACTATGAGGACCTAGGATGTTGATCACTCGGCCAAAGGGAAGGAAGCTGGACACTTAGCAAATAGTTCAGAGAGTTTCAAAAACACATCTATCAGCACTTGCAATGATTCACTTTGTAAAGTGACATGAGTTGGATTGAATTTTGAGTAAGCATCTCATCTGATATTGAGCTGTCTGAGATAGTTCTGCTGCATCAATGGCGTTGGTGGAGCATTGTTTGTAAAGCCCAAAATACAACAAAGAGCCTCTCAGACATATTGAGCTTGGGAAATGAATGTCCCCAGGGTTGCGGTCATAGTCATCACTTCTTTCATGATTTGGTATGTATTTTTTTCAGCCTGGCACTTTGAAGCACAAGCATGTATCAATAGATACTTTTACATGTTATCAAGTGATTATGATTTGTATAAACTAGGAGGAGAATATTTGTAATATGTTGTATAGAAAAACCCATGAGCTTCTCCACAGTACACAAAATATGATAATGGTGAGGTGAACTCTGAACCAATAGTTGGGAAGTGCTAACATGATCAATGGGCCAGCCTGCAATTTCTGCAATTTCCTCATTCTGGAATAATACGTTTAAAATAAACAAATAAAATGCTAAAACAGGCCACATATGCATATCACATGTTACACTTGACTTGCCATGCTTTACATCTCAGTCACTCAACTAGCCACACATTAGAACCCAGTCACTCAACTAACCACATTAACACTCCAGTCACTCAACTACCCACATGCTATACCCGTTGCTCAAATAGCCACATTAACACTCTAGTCACTCAACTAGCCACACATTAGAACCCAGTCACTCAACTAACCAAATTCACACTCCAGTCACTCAACTAGCCACATGCTATACCCAAATCACTCTAATAGTCACGTTAACACTCAACCAACCACACATTGGAACCCAGTCACTCAACTAACCAAATTCACACTCCAGTCACTCAACTAGCCACACGTTACACCCAAGTGGCTCAACTAGCAAATGTTATGAGGTTTACCTTGAACTCCTGGGACTCCTTAATTGTGACGGCAAGGTTGGTGAGCTCTCCTAGCCTGGGTTTGGCCACATCTGCCAAGCTGGGCTCTACCTCTGTGTTGCCTCCGGAATCGCAGTCCACTGGCTTACCTGGTATAACAGAAACATGGATACTGCAAGGATGTATTCTTACAGGGTTGCTCTTTGGTACCGGAGCTGAAGGATTTGTTTAGTTACTGCACTGGGTATAGTTTGGGAGGTCAGTTAGTGGATTCCTTCAGTTGTAGAATGGGATGTGGTGTCTCTATGAACATGTAGATGTTTCTTACATATACATCTTGAGATTTGGAATGGTTGAGTGATCTAAAGCAAATACCCCTCTTTTTTTTTTTAATGAAGTTGCAATGTATTTTAGACTAAAAGAAATAGTCCTAGACTAAAAGAAATAGTCCATGTCCAATAATATTATTTTATTGAAATTATCTTCAATATCAATAACTACTTTTGATTTATTTCATAATATGCCATATGCCCATTTCAGTACCCTATTCCTGCAACCCATCCCTAGCCCTGCACCCCACACTCTAGCCCTCCATCCCACTTTCTAGCCCCATGCTCTACCTTGAACACTACCCTCCAGTCCTATGCCCACCCTTAGTACCCCACCCCATTCTTAGCATTGCACCTCAACCTCCAGCCTTGCACCCCTACCTTATAGTCATGTACCTTATCCAACACCTCACTCTCAAACATGTACCCTCCTGCTGAACCTCGCCCTATCCCAGGCCTGCACCCCACCACTAGCCCTGTACCGCACCACTAGCATTACACCCCACCACTAACACTACACCCCACCACTAGCTTTGCACCCCACCCTTCATGTTTTATGTGTCGGTGACAGTTACATAAAATATAGTGATCCTTAAAACATCAAAAGCGATAAAAAGACATTTATTATTTTCCAATATGTTCACGATGATCCACAGTATGTTACTGCAATTATGGTTCAGGATTTTAGCTTGGAAATAATAATGCAGTTAGTATAAAACAACAATGACTTTAAACAAGTCTTACTATCCAAACAGATTCCTAAAATAGAAAAATAGCAAAATAGAAAAATGTTTTAAAATAGCATTTCATACAAGAAATTCTTAGGAGAAAAAATAGCAAAATCTTAAGGTAGAAAGACGAATTAATATAAAATATGAGAAAACAGGCAAAATGTTCCACATTCAATGGGGTAACAATCAGGTCAACATTTTATATACAATGGAAATTTGTTAAATAAAGTTATGTCACACTGAAAGGGTAACATTAGGGTCAAATCTTACATATAAATGGAAATTAATTGAATTAATTCGAAGGATAAGAATATGCATTAAGTGGTGTTTCAATAAAACAGAATCAAGTAAAGAAGCTATTTATATATAAACTTATCTTAACCTTCTTGGTCATGGAGGCATTCAGAGATGGTCTATGGTATAATGAATGTGATTAGATTAACCCAGCAGGGAGAGGGTTAATATTTGATTTATTTTTATTTCTTTATAAATGCACAGAATGGTTTGATAAGGTATTAATAGCTTCTTCACCTGCCTCATTAAACAAATATAGAAAGAAATGAATGGTTTGCGGTGAAATCAATAGCACATGATGGAGATAAAGTACATGCTCATCTAACTGACTGCATTCTAGGTGAAAACGCTTCACATCACAGTTGTAATAAAACACAATAACCGTGGCAGTGAATTCAAAACAAAAGATACTAAAATATATTGTGAGAGAACACCTCCTCTATGACACATGAACACCTCGAGGTAAAAAAACAACCGAAAAACAATGTTAAAAAACCATGCCTGGATGTCAATGAGTCCACTATAATGAGCTGAGGTGTGGTGGGATCTACAGGCAAGCAATTGGCACAGTCCTAAAATACTGGCTAGTCGTATACACATGTATATAGATATAACACAACTACTGTAATTTACAATACGTCTACCAGGGTACACCCAAATACTTATCTTCATCCGTTGGTGATGTGGGACCAGAGCCGTCCTCTATAATTAATTAGAACTATTTAATGGACTTTTCCATACACCGTTGTAAACTATTTTATTAAAGTGACTCAAACACAAAATTCATATTGTATAAACCTAAAATCCTACACCACGTACAGTGATTGATTTCCTTTCATATCATCTGTTATCAACAAATTAGCTCATTTTCCAGGCAGTCAGTTTGTTTATTTACATAACTTTCTGATGAGCTGGAGTGTGTGACATCTCAGACTTGTCTCTCAACCGTCTGCCCAAGGACCAATCACAGCATACTCTTCAACTATGTGTCTAACATAGAGCAGAATCCCCATGAATAGGAACTATTTTCAAAACAATCAATTGTTTATCATCGACAGGTAAATGGATTTATTGCAATGGGTTTGCGAGGCATTTCATGCCTGAAAGTGCAGATTCTTGTAAACATAACTCTATATACTACATATGACCAATAATAAAGATCGGCGTAGGTAAAAAAACACACTATACTGGCCACATCTGTTTGAGTCACTTTAAATGGATGAAGAATGTGGATGATTTTTAGAGGCTTGCTGACTGAATAGTCAGAATCTTGCTCTACATGAATGGATGCCTGGTATTGCAATGATAAAAAGTATATAAACCGTCCTTCCTCAGGAAGGGAAACTATTAACCAACTGATAAAATGGGGAAAATATGAATAGCACTTCTATCGCTAATGATAAAACTGATAAAATCTTAGGAATACAAAGATGATTTCTGGTGTTAAAAATTCTATGATCAAATAAAAATCTACATGAAAAAATAAAACATGAAATGTTCATTATAGTATAAAATATGAAAATCGTGAAAGAATAAAATATGAAAATCATAATGAAAATATCAGGTAAGAAAATGTTCATGATAGAAATAAGAAAAAAGAAGTTCAGTACAGCATGAATACACTTATTATAGGATAAAACAGGAAAACCCTCATCCTATGATAACATGAAATATATAAAATACAATACAGGTATACTAAACTACACAATAAATGTTGACTCTTGAATCATTGTGTGAGTCATTGTGTGACGGTGTAATGACTATAATTCAGATATCATTTTACCAATACTTTATATTTAAGTAATAATCAAATAAGACACGGGTGGCTTAAAGAAAAGTAATTACTATTATGTCATAATATGAGGCAATACTGAATAATAAGCTGTGTTAATTATAATACTGTGTTAACCCTCTCCATAATGAAGCAAAACCAATCATTGTCCCTTATTTCTATAAGAATTCCCTATTAATATTCATAAAAGTAAATGGTCCTTCAAATATTATATAAAGTAATGAGGATGAGTGAGCTGTTGTTTCTATATTGTATCAGCTGTGTTTGGTTTATTAATAGCTTCAATAATATGTCTGTAATGGTATCATTAAGTAATATTAATACAGATTAATTAAAGCAAAATAATATACAAATGGCTATGAAATAAATTTATAAAAAAAGACATTTAATTACTGTGTACAATAATATTATTTACACTTGTAGAATATGTACTGCACTATTATAAATAAGAATTACGTGATTTAACACCTACATGTTTAGGTGAACCATATAATTTCAGGTATTAGACATTCCCGCTGAAAAACATTATGCACCATTATTATTATCTTAAATACATTATTAAAAAAGGTATCGACTATTTTAATGTCACAACCAAAACATTTTCGGCAAAACATTTATTGAGTAGGCCTATGTATTTATCAGGTTTACCTTTGTGGAAACCAGTATTGTGAGCATACAGTTTATTCTGTTTATTTTCAATGCACACACCCACAGCATTGTACATAAAACTTGAAAAACTGGCAATACTTAATCCCACATTATAGTAACCATTATGCTCTGGTAGACAAAAGTAGCAACAGATGGCCCCTTACTTAGTGTAACATAAGACGTTATTTGAAAATTTCATGAGAAGAAAATCAATGGGGGAGTAATAATGAATTGCAGAATATTCATGGAACGTAACTTTGACATTTAAGGAGCCAACATCAGTTTGAGTATGACGATGACAAGAGAACTAAGGTATTATTGTGCTCGAGATATATACAAAGATGCATGCAGTGCTATTGTAGCAAGTTTGAAATACTTGAAGTACTGCACTCCAGATGTATAAAAATTAATTTCCTGAACAATCTATATGAATTATATTGAACATTATATAGAATCAATGACAGTATTGCTAAATTTCATAGAGTAGCTGTCACTAATGAAGTCACAGGTTGGCAAATATTGAACTCTAACATTCACATGATAGACACGTGAATATTCACTTTAAAAATTATGCAAAAAATATGTAGAAGTGAACCTGATATAAATTGGTTTCTTCTGTCACATCTAAAGACGTAATCAAGGGACATGTGACCTTGAGCAGAAAGGTGTAGAGTATAAAGACAAGGATATAGTTGATATATACTTCTCGCTGTGAAATAATGGCAAAATGCTCAGTAGGGACCGTCACAAAAATTTGCAGTCTATAAAGCATTATTTAAATGTTATATTCAGTTGTATTCTAAGTAAAGATATTAATATCAGAATATTTAAAATAGCAATAACATCGCTAATTCTTAAAATATTTCTTAGTAGAATGAACTTGTATGTACAGTAAAGTTGCAAGTGATATAAAATAAATAATGAAAAATGAACATATTATATATATATATATACACACAATTAATTATGTTCTGATTGAAAACTTACTTCAATTAATTACATTCTGTTTGAAATTTAATTTCTGACAACACCATGTGATTACAGCATCAATGTTGTTAAACGATTCTAGATGATAATTATTATTAATCTAGCTTTCTACTGCAAACTTATGAAACAATCCCAAAATTCATTTAGAAGGTGGACCAATATAGTTAAAATGCTGAAGTAAATGTATAGCAAAAATAAGTCTGCCAAAATGTATTTGCATAAAAGGTAAATATCTTCCATTCAAAGAGACATTACTCACGCCGCAGATACTTTTTTCTCACAGGTCTATTTTCTTCTGCAAATAATACCTAAAGTCTTAACAACAATACCATAAATCTTAACAAATGCATGTCGAAGGGTCACTGGAACTCTAATAATGTGCTATACCTATCGGGAGTAAATATCCGATAAATATACTAACACATGTACTAAAACGGAGGGGAATGTATAAAGTGTAAAACAAGTCTCTCATCTTCCCACAGGGATACAGTACAGGAATGCTGGAGACACATGCTTCTGAAATGTTCCAACCCCTGTGCCAAACCCAGATGTAACATGTTATATATTACACTGATCTGCATGGCAACAAAATTGCCATTATTTCTTTCAGAGGATGCAAGAGAAAGAAAGAAGAATGAAATAGCTGTATGTGGCCTTCTTGGCATGGTGGAGCTGTACCTGACATGCTGGAATGCATGGAGTAGGAGGAAAGACTGATGGAACAGGACAAAATGGCACTTACCTCTTGGGGCTATTGAACCATGCCTTGCTTTTAAAGCATGAATTTCACATCTCATCCTGAGAATTCCCTTCTTTTACACATGCTTACAAACCTCCTATGACATTATTGTTTTCCAATGTGCTTTTTTTCTATCACCAAGTCCATGATCAGTCCATGTGTCAAGCTGGGGTATTACTGTGTCCACTCAGGTCTTACTCGAATGTACCTGAGGTCTTATGTACTGAGGGTACCTAGGACTTACTGAATGTCTAAGTAATCACTCAAGTACATGTTATTGAATACTACTAACACCCTCTGTCTTACTTTTCGACGCACCTCCCCCTTCAGCCTTATTACAGGCACCAAGACATAATTCTTGTACTTTAACATTTACTTATTACCTGGGAAGATCCAATTCATATAAAGCTTCCCTTCATAGAGATGGATGCTGTGATTGTTATTTCCAGTTTTACTAACCAACTACTGTGATACACACAAGCATTAAGTTGAAAACCAGCCAAATCTTTTATCACACAAAGATATGCTGTAATGTTGTTGCAAGTTACTTTTAACGTTCAAACCTGCTACCATCACCACTTGCCACAGACATTGTTATACTTTCACATGTGTTTAGATTAATTCACACAAAGGATACTTAATTCCACATGAGTTTATAGATTAATTTTTGACAAAGTGATTGTTATAATTCCCCCATGCATAGATCACATCATAAATAATACAAGGTGGCCCGTGATTAATAACACACCATGTGAATATCAACATTTTCTCATTTGTTTAATGATAAACATGAAGATTAGAACCCACTTGATTTATCATCCACTGATCCAGGAATGCATGTCTCTATGTAAACGTGCAGTTATAGGAAGGGCCTGAATTTCACCCTTCTGGAAACACTGGCAAAACGAAGCTAATAAACAGTACTCCTGTTATTTTTTACCCCTGGCAGCCAGCAACACTGTCTTCTAGTTGGGATTTTCTGAGAATTGCCATGACGTATAGAGATTCTGTCTGAATCGGTGCAGACACCACAAAGCTGTTTAACACATCACCCCGATACATCAAACATAGTTAGAGCTGGATCTACAGCGGCAAGGCCAGAGAAAACCTTGAAGGCAAAAACGTGATACAATCCATGGCCTGTTGGGGTCCAGACTTTATCAGCAGAGTGGCATACGTGTTGGGATTTACAGCACTAAATGGGCCTGATATGGGGGAGTAAACATGCATTACAGGGATATAAAATCACAATTACCAACACGAGGTACCTGATCTTGGACTACATAAACATGTAGGAGGAATCCTTCATAATAGGGTGGCTATGGCAAGATAAACTACTACCCTGGTACCCATCAACAGCAGATCATGTAATCCTATACCAACTCAATCTCTCATTTGGCATATAATTTTGAAATAGACAATTGCATGGTTGAAATAATGTGAGAATTGTATGGTTGAAATGATGTGAAGATATATAATGGAGAGCAGAGGGGAAGTTCGTCAGGCAGAGGCAAACCTGTTTGTTTTTGTTTGAACACATCATTTACTATCTCAACTGTCAGGATAGAAGGCCAATACTGTCTGCAATGTCTCGAAATGCAAGATTCTATCTGTAAGAGGAATTTGTATGGAAGATGCACGTAACATAGTTCTCATTACTGTGATGCCTGGAGGCATTAATGATGTCATTGAAATATTTCCTCATCAAGTCTTTGAAATGTTTATCAAGTCTAGCTAGTATCCCAATCGATGACATGTATGCATAAACAAATTTATCTTTTTCAGCAATACTGAATAACCATGACAACCTTAGACATAACATTTTATGCACGAAATGTCCAAATGCTTTTGGGATTCAAAATGAGCAGATGATTCTTCAATAACACAGATAATGATCCTAACAATGGGACATCAATTTGAAAAATATTAGACGAAAAATCTTAGACTAGAGGCCCAATATGAGAACACCCCTATCCACCCAGCAGGGAATGTGTATACAGTAGATCATGAGATAAGCAATGTGAATGCTGACCGTAAGTGCACATGGGTCCATTTACCATGGTAAAAACATGTCGGTCAGGAGAGTATTGGCATACATAAGGTTATTTCCAATCCAAAATAAACAATAAGAAATAAATACTAACGTCACAATTCCAAGTATGATGTCAAGGTCATACAAACGGATTTGGCAAGCTATGCCGCAAATAGTACCCATTCACATCATAGCGTATAATCTGAACGTGTATGGGAGCACATGTTTTTCTCTTTATCCCTCAAACATTTGCTCTCAGTGTGAGAACAACGAGTATGTCCTCATTAACAGTAGCTAGAACAACGAGTATGCCCTCATTAACAGTAGCTAGAACAACGAGTATGCCCTCATTAACAGTAGAGAACAACACGTATGCCCTCATTAACAGTACAGAACAATGAGTATGCCCTCATTAACAGTAGAGAACAACACGTATGCCCTCTTTAACAGTACAGAACGAGTATGCCCTCATTAACAGTAGCTAGAACGAGTATGCCCTCATTAACAGTAGCTAGAACGAGTATGCCCTCATTAACAGTAGCTAGAATGAGTATGCCCTCATTAACAGTAGCTAGAACAACGAGTATGCCCTCATTAACAGTAGCTAGAACAATGAGTATGTCCTCATTAACAGTAGCTATCTCCTGTACAACTATAACAATTACCCAGCTTTGTTCAGCTGTTCTACTCCATCATAATCATCACCTTTACCTGCAAATGTTACAGAACCAAATTCTTCAGATTACCAAAGAAACATCCACACATTATGTTCAGAATTGGGAGTTTTCTGACTCAAATTAGTTGGACACTTGGTGAATAATTAAAGAACAAGACAACAATCTAAAAGTTGTGATGGAGAACTGACAGATTTCTCAGATGTCATATCATATAATCAACAAAATAAATTAATGGCCGGTAGATATTTTGTGGGGAAGCTTTCTACCAAATTTGGAGCTCGGCTTGAGAAACTTGGTGCCATTCTTCTTCATATATGCATCTGCATGTTCTTGAAGAGTACCTGGATCCTGTAGAGGTTTGGAAATTCTTCAATTTAAATAAATTAAATAAAGCTAAATTATATATCCAAAAAGGGTCCTGGCCCTTATTTAATTTTGTAGAGTGTATTAATGGTAAAAGAATACCATAAGATTGACAATGAACTCCAAAAAAAATTAAAATATCTGCTCTCAAAGTAATTCTATGATAACACATCCGCCTTTCCATGGGAATACTTCACTGTTCTATCAATAGACTTGCTTTCTCTTGAGGAAAATAATTAGGTTAGAGTCACCAAAAAGGATTCCATGGCAAAATAATATGCTGATAATGCAGCCGTGTCTATTTAAGAAATTGATTGAAATGGCATGGCTACTACTCTGAGTAAGACTAGTGGAACATGTTTATTGTACATGTAAGGTGGCATATTGTGTATATTTGGATTGTGGTTTTGGAAATGAGATTTACATTGCTATGAGTTGTTTAACCACTAGCTAAATTCCATATTTTTTAACAACTATGAATAACCAATACAAGATATTCATTTAAAATTTACTGCTTCATAATGCACCAGCTGAAATACGATATTTAACGTGATTGTTAAATTATAAACCATTAAAAACTAACAATTAACCTCATAAAATGATCGATTGTATCAGTTTGCTTGTGAAACAGTTCTACATATCTGCTCACTGTACACAAAATTGATGATATTTTAAAGCTACAAAAAATGTTAATGGAAATACTTGATGGATTAAACTATCAAAAAATAATCAGTCAGCCTAGATATCTCCATTATAGCCTGACTGATAAGAAAGAATTCAACCAATGCCGGACACAATTGAGAAAAGCAACACTACAATTGCCTGTGAGTATGCATGAATGCTTACAAAGACAGTATCTTCAATACAACTAGTACAAATTTACATTGTAATTGATTGTTCTAATATAGGCAGAATTGTTGCTGACTTTTAAATAGTGTGCACTTTGCATACCATACTTTTCCTTTATAATACACACCTTTCACCCCTCACCCCTCAAAATAACATCTCATGTGTGGGTGCATATTATTCAAGACCACTAAATTATAAACATTTTTCAAGCCTTGATCAAAACCGTGTGTTGGTATGTTTGAAGAACTTATGAAGACAGGTTATTGCAGAGATTATATTTTCATAAGGAAGTGATCGAGGTGGTCTCGAACAATTGGGTCCAGTTTCACAAACTGACTGTTGCTCCATGTCTTTCTACACATTCTACTGATTGGTTTTATGATTACAGGGGGTGTTTAACAATGAATACCACCACAATAGAAATTACCATTCAACTTAAAGAACTAACATCCAACCAAAGCTCAAATAGTTTCGTGGAGGTGACCACCCTTCTCCGGTCTACCCCCACCCACAGAACAAGACTATTGACACTTAGCCTTGTAGTCCAAACACCACCCTTAAGATAGTACATAGAAACCGATAGTTAAGAACCTAGGCCAGTATTTTTGAAACTCTGTAACTTAAGAACTTCTTAAGTAGAAAGTACAAAGTAAACAGAAAGCCAGTTAGATAAAATATTAGTACTTACAAACTTCTTAAGCTTTACGAAGTTTTGAGAATATGGGCCCTGCTTGGCAAGTAAACCCCGTAATTGTCAATATAGTCTACTGTAATCTTCAGATGCTTATTACCATGTCTGATTCGCAAACTACTCATATTTTTAGCTTAATGTATACTGCAGAAATGTGTGTTACTGTATTGGCAGAATGCTGGTGAAGTATACTTACATGTGTATGTGTGTA
>JAUTBT010084563.1:0-12213 GCA_032361225.1 Lepetodrilus schrolli | reverse complement strand
CATTTGATAAACAATTAATGATAACTTTCATCAGCTAATACCACTTTCAATTACCTAAGGGGGGGGGGGGGGGTCTACTGCTAATCGACTCGCAATATAGACACTAATTGCGAGAGGCGGTTGAAATGACGTCTTTATTTTCGGTCGAGTGCGTCAATACAAATGACTAGTTAACCCAATCCAGCCCAATTAGTTCTATCGAGCGTTCTTCCCTTGGTCAACTTGGGAATTGGCCTAATTTGAGAGACAGACAGACTGCCCGTCAGATAATCCAAGTAATACGAACCATTACATGCCAATATTGACACATATACTGTAAACCATTCAATTAATGCGAGCAGTATATTAATCCGAACAGTATACTAATATTTAATGTATATTATTTGATAATTGACTGTGCGAAACATTTAGAACATTATTGTATTTGATTAGACAAGACATAAACCTATGGTTACCATACTTCAGAATCTAAAAATAATAATTCGTAAACAAGTTATTTTCTTCTTTTACATTAACGAGTAAGCACCAATTTCAATAAAGCCTAATAAATCACAAATGGAGGCACGTTAATATCACGTCCAAGGTCAAGGCGACTTCTCCTCTAAGATCCCGTCAGTTATCGTCTGAAATCATCAGTTCTCGTTAAAGGCCACCACTGCTTGTCTATGACCCTCACTTCTCGTATACGGTCAGAGAGCTAAACGAACGGTCAAATCGAATTCACTCCTACTTTACTTTTCCAAAGCTGGACGTTAAATAACTAAGAAGTCAATGTAGATTTACCACACACATTCAGATTGATTAAACGAATTGCTGATTTAAGGGTTCGCACGATGTCTGAAAGGTGCTGTCCAAACTGCAGCGTTAAAAAACAATTTATTCTGATAAGATGATTCAATTACAACAATTCATGTATCTTATACAAACATAATTAGATTGTTAAACTGTATCTTGTATGTTTGGAACCGGACAGGAATATTGGCAGCTTGCAATTGCCAGAACATGTTTGTTTTGTCTTGTTTTTGTTGTTGTTTTTAATTCACGATGCAGAATTACAATCCGCAATCCTTTAATGGTGACAGCTGCAAAATGTTGATTAAAAATCAAATATCATAAGTCGTGATTGTTTAATTAAATGCATTCAATCTTGCCGTATGATATGATTCAATGTTTGTGATTACGTCTTCGAGTTGCATGAAGACTATATTTGGGTCAATTCAGTTTGTCCTTGGTTTAAAATCCAAGTTCCTTTATCTGTTGTTCCAATATCCTCAGAACATAGTGACTGAATAGTTGAACGACCCCACTAATTGTTTATGTCTAACAGGAATGACATTTCCAGAAGTAAAAGACTTAATTTTGTCACGTTTACCGCATGTTTTGCGTGAAATTGATGACCAAGCGAATGCGCACGTGCTTCTTGTATACGCTAGTCCGTCAGAGTGATTGATTGCTAAATCACAGCGGAAAGTTGTCGATAGCCTAATGTCAGGGGTTGCCTAAGTGGTCTTGTCAGAGCAGTAAGAACATCTACAACGTGTTCTGGCAAATCATGCGATCAGCCAATTTAGGTGAACAAGACTGTGCAGACGTCTTTTTATGCGCATTAAAACTGCTTTTATGCTGTCAAAAAGGCACGAAGTGTTCGCAACCATTCTATCTCAATTTAGGCTTGTCACTGGTATCAGGCGTACATTTCAAGTACGGGTTAGAACATTCCGCTTAATGAAAGAAAGTTTTCATAATGAATTCCTGGATTTATAAGTGCTTTCCATTGCAAACATACAGGTGATATTGTAATAGGTACATATTGTAATTATTTTACTGGCTCCTAGATTCCGATTTTTTTAAATACGAACTCGTGCTCTTCCTAAGATATTCGCTCAAAGAAATTGTTTTCACTTATATATTAGCTCTATGAAAATGTCATCGGATATTCGCTCTAAGAAGATGTCTTCACACCACTTATAGGCCCAATGGAAATGCGCTGTGTTATTAGCTCTGAAGATGTCCTCACATATACGCTCTATGAAAATGTCGTTATTCGCTCTATGAAAATTATGAAAATGTTATTATTCGCTCTATGAACATGTCGTTATTGCTCTATACAAATGTCCTTAGTCAGTTATTAGTTATATCCAAAATGTCCGCAGTTATTCGCTCTATGAACATGTCCTCAGTCATATATTCACTCTTTGAAAATGTCGTCAATCAGATATTCGCTCAATGAAAATGTCCTCCAGAATGTCCGTCACCCTGATCAATATAAAAAAAAATGGGAACATCGCCTGCGCTGCATGGAACACTAAGTCTAAGACTTTCGGTATGTCTGGCAGCGTTGGATTAATGATGGCTTATTGGAACGCAAACAATTTAGTAAATAATTCGTATATACCTAGTAGTATTCTTAGTGTCATGCCTCGGAGACATGGCCAAGCCGTGTGATTATGATATCGATATCCATAGCTTGAGGCATTGGTGCAAGCTTTAGCTCAAATTAACCCAAATCTGCAACAAGCTTAACTTTGTTTTCCTTTAAGGCATTGAATTTTATGTCCCCAATGCTGTAATATTATCTAGTTCACTTATACACAAGGCTTCCAAATGTGGATATTGAATCATATGCAATGCTACCTCTTGTAAACGTGGCCAATAGACACAGAGCACACCAAACAAAGGTCATGTGTCGTGTCCGGGGAAGGACACATAAAGTGGATGCTCTAAGTTAAACCAGGACACCCTAAGTGAAAGTGTTTTATTGTTTAGGCCACACACCCGTAGACTTGTAAGTCTACACCATGAAGAAACATGCAGCATCCGTAGCGCCGAGTGTTGCAGTAAACCTGCGAGCACAATAATTGCACTGTGGTAGTGCAGACAGCGCATCGCGGATGATCGCGTCGGATAGACAACTTCCGCCAAAACCTATGCGGATAAGCTCGGGCCGTCACACCAAACACAAAGTAAATGCTCAAACATAAACCAGACCCGAGATTACGAAACTTTTTGAGTACGATTTCATGCTCAAGCTCAACTTTTTATATGGAGTTTTATGAACAAAACTTTGAGTTGATAATGGAAAGGTACTCAAGAAAGTTTCGTAATCTCGGGGCCAGAGGTGACAGTATCCTGCCAGGATCCTGTTAGGATTTTGTTAGGATTCTGGAACAGGACACCTAACGTCTTTTGCTGTACGTACTGTTGGATCTGAAGGTCCGACGATTTACCACTGCGTATACATCCAGGCACTTACTATCTAATCAAATCAAACTATGATCTAATGTAAATGCGGTCAGTCCTATATCTATACCTACATGCAGTGTACACGCAGCCGTTCTTAAAGATGAGGCATGGCAGCATTTACCTTTGACACAATTATTTGTTTTAGCTTTGTTAACACCAATACATCAGATCCACGCTAGAAGTAATCCCATCATAATCTATTTCATTTCCCCCAATATTTCTCAAAATACTTTGAAACCAGGATTCCTGTTCAATGTGTTATTGCAAATTGGATGCTATATCGTAATTATAAACATCATCTCGCGTACACCTTATCGCGGACACGAATAATAAATCGGGGGAATTAAAAGGATGTCGGAGGTAATTTTACGGATACCTCCAGAATCCTATTAGGACACCTATGACTATGTATCAGGTGTCCTGTGCAGAACATCCAGCTACATCGATGAGGCCACGTCTGAAAGGGTTGTCCTGTACAGGAAAGCCCCAGGACACCTGATATATAATAAAGCGATAGCACAATTCCATGAACAGCGCAAATAAATAAAACAAATATTAATTCTACCATTATTCTAGGATATTAACGATACTGATTGTTCACTTATTATATAAATTAGAGATGACAGGAAACAACATGCATGCATGGTTATCTAGTCTTCAATATTTACAGTATCAATCCTCCAGACCCGACTCACAAGACTTTGAATAATTATGGTTTATATCACTTCAATGCAAAAGAAATGCCATTTTCTTTCTGCAGGCGTCATGAAAGGGCATTTCATTATGCTTACATTTAAAATAAAACCGTCCAGGAACATCCATTCGATGCAAAGAAAGTCGCATCTCGTTGTGCCTGTATTTCAAACATTCTGGAAGCCGCCTCCAGAATGTAATAGGTAGTTTAACTGTAGATGCCAGTAGATCGCCTTTCCATACGCCTACATTTCAAAAATTTCGGTGATAAATCTTGGGTACCAAAATATGTCAATATCTTTGTGGATTTTATTTCTATAGATACCAGGAAATCGTCCTTTGTTATGCCTACATTTCGAAATTGCTAAAAAATTTAAGTTTTGTTCTGTAGATTCCAGGAAATCGTAATATCATTATGCGTATATTAAAATTTTTCCGAGAGCTGAAGTTCGAAACTGTGAACATTAATTTCACTTGGGACATATTTTCCGTAATCACTCGTATCTCATGAGTTATTCTTTAAGTAATTCACAACAGTACATGTTACGCTAACCCTGCATGTTTATGTTTTCTAAAGCTGAAATGACATTCTTTAAAAAAACATAATAATGCCAACTTGCAGTGGATCTGAATGAATCCATGACGTCATTACGCAAATTGCTATTCTTCTAGGAAACCGTGAAGAACAATGACACTCCAACCTGACAGAGTTGATCAATTTAAAATAGCGTAAGCATCAGCAACCCCGCCTACATCATTTCTATGCATTTAAATCCATAAAATGTTTGCAAATAATCCAGGAACTTCCGCTAGAGTTGTCTACCACTGGAAATATGCTGTTCAATAGAAATCGGTAAGCGTCGCAGTTGCATGACTGTTAGGTATAAATATTCACTTTTAGAGCAATTGTTGATTATTCAAGCGAACTATAATTCAATGTTATCGGTGAACATAAAAAACCCCAGCATTTTGCTTTATTCAATAAGTGGGTGTTTGTATGTCATACTTGGTTGTATATTGATTTAAAGTTTCGACTGTGTTAGAAATGAATATTAGCTTGAAGGAAAGTGGTTTAATTAGGATTTAAGTGTTCATGTTTTTAGATTCTGTCGACCTCCAGCTATATGCAACTGTATTATCATCAACGTAGTTTCAGTCATCGCACTAGCATTTCACACATTATTCTCGCTGAAACAAGTCTAAGATTTAGACTCGGCGTAAGAATGGTACTAGTAATCTTCCTTTGCAACCACAGTGAGGATTAGGAAATACGCTTCCACGATAACTATATAACTTATTCGAAATGTCAGAATTTAATATGGCTAACTGTATTACAATTAAGATTTTTACATAACTCCAAACGTAATATGGATAATTTAATTTTACCAATATTATCGGTTACATAATAATTCTTCCTGTGATAGTGCCAGTTCAATCCAGAACTTACTGGAAATCTTTTTTTTTTAAAGAACATTCTAAAAAGAATTATAATAATCAAAATGTACTTATCTTTGCGGCTCACCTGCATGTACATTTCCCAGATTGTTCAGTTCAGAAGTATTAGATGTTCCGAATATAGGTCATCAATTTATGTTCTTTAAAGGGAAAGATAAGCGAAGTTGGCGTTGTTTCGTGACGTAGTGCAAGCGTTGCCGATACGTTAAACCTCTTACTGTAAGCGGATCGACCGAGTCCCTGTGATGTGTGTAAGACGGTTTCGGTCAGTTTTGTAATAAACACGGCCTCAATCCTCTACATATTTCTAGCTCTCACTGTAGATATCTGATCGAATCAATCCCATCTGATATCGCATACAGAGCAGGAAGACGAAATCGATGTATCGTGTAAAATAATATGTTGCCGCATGTGGGTTTCTGAATTCTGGAATAACTCTGGATATAGTGGAAACCTTTTAAAAAGGTATCTACATAGAATAATTCGTGTTCCCCCTTTAAGTTAGTTTCCTTGTTGTGTGCGTGTCATTATTTTTAAATAGTGGGCATGGTCTGAATTAAGAGAAAAGTACAACACACGATATTAACATCAACAGGAAGTTGCTGATAAGGAATGGACCTCCGTTCCACAGAATGATCAGAGGGTTACGGGAGTGATAACTCTATGTTAACATGTAGCAGTGACGACTCTCATAACGTTCTGGTCGCTCAATAGAACGGGGGCCTGGAGATTAATTGTTTCCAATTGCCAGTGTATACGTTTTAATGGTTTAACTTTCATGATCATGCTGTGACTAAATACAATTATCTTCTGTTGCGAAATAAGTGCATGGGAACCAAAGCTTGCTCGCGTGAAATAGAGGTAATACTAAGTGAAACAGAGGTAATACTACATGAAACAGAGGTAATACTACATGAAACAGAGGTAATACTACACGAAACTGGTAATACTACATGACACAGAGGGAATAATACATGAAACAGATGTAATACTACATGAAACAGAGGTAATAGTACATGAAACATAGGTAATACTACATGAAACTGAGGTATTACTACATGAACCAGAGGTAATACTACATGAAACAGGTAATACTACACGAAACAGAGGTAATACTACATGAAACATGGGTAATACTAACTACATGAAACAGAGGTAATACTACATGAAACATGGGTAATACTATATGAAACAGAAGTAATACTACATGAAACTGAGGTCATACTACATGAAATTGAGGTAATTCTACATGAAACAGAGGTCATTCTACAGTTACCAGAGGTAATACTACACGAAACTGAGGTTATACTACATGAAACTGAGGTTATACTACATGAAACTGAGGTTATACTACATGAAACAGGTAATACAACATGAAACAGAGGTAATACTACATGAAACAAGAGATAATACATCCCCTTCTCGAAAACACAGTGATATTTTGGATCACAACGTAAAATATATTTTTTTAATATTTTATTTTGTATATTTAACAAAAAACTAAAAGAAATAAAAAATATAATGTTAACTTCGTTTGACTGTTCATGAGCTAAACCATACTGTCAATGTCAGCTCAATATACAATTTGTATCAAATGCATCCTACTAGTACAGAAAACATTCTAAATCTAAACCTTTTATTACTGGTTTATCAATATCAATGTTGCCCACTTCAGTTATCAAGTTCCTTCTGGGTTTTAGTGCAATGCTTGATTTATAAGTTATCATATCACACATTCAGTTTGGTCCTGACAGATGTAAATGTACACAGATAAATGTGTATACTGTGATGCTGTCATTAGATCCGTTTGTGTGTCAGTCCCTCCCGTCTGGTACACCGCGATAACAACACCGTATTATGTAGCTGAAAACAAAGACATTGAATTAAGTCTTCATCGTAGTAGCTTTGTTCCCATCGTGATAGAATGGCCACACTGATCCGTTAACTTTGCATCCATGGGTGTAATATTCACGTAGGGATTAGAATTAAATGGTAGAAATATCACGTTCAGCTGTTCATACAAAGTTGGCAGTAAACCTGTATGATTTCATTCATTTATTTATGCAATTCTGTGAAAGGACGGCCATAGCGTCCGCGGAGGTTAAAAGCAAAGGGACATGGTCGTGTCTTTCAATGGTTAAAATGGAAAAGAAAAAGTTCTCCTTTGTTTTCGATATAGACTTTAAAATTTAGCAGGTGTATGTGCATGCATATCACGAATGGTTGTAATATGATACGAACAAGTCAAATATATATATGTACGTGTTTTACTAGTTTGGCTAAAATTGCCACGTATACACAATAAGACAGATCAAACAACGATTCGTTTCTTTTCAAGTCGGTTTTATATGAAGTACTTGTTTCCCTAGTTCCTTTAAAAGGCAAACTGGTAGCATACTTTTCATGACCCGCCACTCCCCAGTCTCATTTGAATTGCAAAAATACGAGTAGTTAACCATACAGAGCATGTGTCATACATTCTAGACTCTTTTCCAATGGTTCAGAAGAAATCAAAGCGAGTGTCTTTAATTACTTGATTGACAGACAAGTATGGGCGATGTCTTTCAGTACAAAGATGGTATTGATATCGGATGAGGACAATAGGATTCTCAACCACTCTTGGAATAGAGTTTCAACTATCGACATGAAATTGAGTACGGTGATCAATTTCAGTGCCGATTCAAATGCCGAGATGAAATGCGGGGAATCTATTGATTAGGTAAGGAAACATGCGTTGATCAATGCTGAAACTGATGTACATTTCATAACGAGTGATGTAAACAACAGTGTACATTTCACTTGAGTGCTTGTGTATTTCAAAGGGCATGTGTTGTCCGTGTTAATAATCGTAGCTATTTCACCAATGGATTAATCTATTTCACCGTAAGAGCTGTCATTTGCTATGGACATTACACCAATATTGGCAGCAAGTGCTGTGTCAATAACGTCTTTTAGCACCTCTTTGATGACAACGTTTATGGCACCATGGGTTGGCTTGCTCCAAGTTCTCGTGTTAACGATAGCAGTTACCTGAATCCACGTAATCGAAGAAAACTACTCCAAAAGGTAAATGTGTTATTGACGTGCACGGACAACTTGGTGGTGTATACAGTTGGACCCGATTACAATGGAATACCAATAACATATATACCGGTACATAGTGAGATCTCCATATCCTTGGGTCATTCAGCACGATTAGTACTTGATAGTGTCAGATTACAATTGATTATAGACAAACGATGGCATTACCTTTAAGAACATGCCTGAAAGGTAAATGGTTCGAGACATTCAATAGGTTTTGTTGAAACATGAAGACCGATCTTGTTAATCGAATGTATGTGAATGCTACGTGATGCTAAGTGTGGATGTCATTGTTAGGACAATGGTTGTCTTACAATCAGTGCAATGACATGTAAAGGTACGTCAATTGTAATGACAGATGTATCTATACTATGAGGTAAGTGTCTTCAGGATTGCATGCTAACTTTGCAGATATCTCACTGTCATAAACCTATATAGAAGAAATACGGTTTTATAAGAAATTTATGAACGTCCAACCATGCACAGCAATAATAGGTATCTTGTTCCAGGATCCTAACAGGATCATACAGGATCCTGGCAGAACACTTTCACGTCGGGTGTCTTGGTTAATTTTTGAGAAAGCATGTTAAGTCTCCTGGCCCGCACACCTAACTGGAGATCTGACTTTTGTTTTTGCTGTGATGGCTGAATCGCAATAGATGTTGACGCTATACTCTTCTGTGTTTCACGAATACTTTAATTTCTATTTAGAAACATTATAGTGCATTATGGTTCATGCGTAAACAAATGTTTAACCTAGTGCACAGGGGTTATCAGCTAATAACTTACAGGATTGTATATATAGTAGTGTAAAGTACATTAGTGCTTGGATGCAATTCTTCCACTCTACTAAAGACCAATGTAGACTATACTCGGTATCTCTGAATAGTCTCTCCATCGGAAAGGATACTAAAGGTTGTCTGATCTACAACAAAGCCTTCCTCTTTGTGGTCAGTGGACAATGCTACTTTCATTTCCATGGCTTCATTACGGCGACAGTCTTTACACGTACGAGAAAACCAACCTACACGTACGAGAAAACCAACCTACGGATAACAACGAAAGCAACGATTCCTCTGATATCGCCGTGTTTTGATATTTGCTGCTTGGTCCTGTGGTAAACAGCGGTTACTAAATGTTGAAATATCACATCATGGTTGCAGCTAGTTCAAACTGACAACAACGAAACCAATGATTCCTCTGATATCGCCGTGTTTTGATACTTCCGGCTTGGTCTTGTGGTAAATAGGGGTTACTAAATGTTGAAATATCACGTCGGTTGCAGCCAGTTCCGATGCTGACCAGCTTCGCTTTTATATTAAACGCCTAACGAAGGATGACGCCCCTAATATTGGTACATGATGAAACCGCCAATAAGCGTTAGGTCTCACGTCAGATGCAACCCTTTTTGAATAAGGATTTTTATTCATATTGACAGAACTGTCATACTACATTCCATGACAATATATTGATAGTAATTTGCATTACTGTTAATCAAACGCGTCTTATTTCAGGTTCTGAATGCCGTAATTATGGATATGGACAGAAATTAGACTTGGCCTAGCCAATGGAATGTTTTGGGGTTACTCTCTCTGAAGCAATGCTCTGTAGAATCGTGGTAAGTATATATATATACATTTGCCTTTTAAAAGACGACCACTATTAGGTTATTTAATGATTCTATTTCCTACCATTGTATTCAATCGGAACATCTTCACGTCATCTTCAGTATACGCTCTGACCTAGATGGAAAGTTTCCGTAATGTCGACAGGGGCAACTCATGACCCTGTCGACATTACGGAAACTAATAAACATTGCCGTTATTATATATATACTATATATATTAAGAAATGTTGTTCCCCTCGGATTGTATATTATATGTATAACAATTCAATGATACGCTAGAACTGTTGGCATTCCTTATGTAAAAAAAAGTATTAACATATTTGCCATTTGAGATCTCTCTCGCCTGTTTCCGTAATCTACTCTTGAAGGTAACGGACAGGAGCGAATGGTTTTGAATGCTATGAGAGGTCTTTACTATAGAAATCTAGAGGTCTATAGAAATAATAATAGTTCTAGAAACGTTTTTGAGTACAAACTCATGCTCAACTCAGAGTTTTGTTCACAAATCCCCATGTAATATTTGAGCTTGAGCATGAAATCGTACTCAGTAAGTTTCGTAAGCTCGGGGCCCGGGTAATTAATGGAGCCAAGCGGAAATGACACGCGGAGGTCTAAGTCACTTTATAATACCACACGAGCTTCAATTATTGTATATCGTATACCCGGTGGTGTGAAAGAGCTGGTTGATAGTGCAATATACGTGTATACTTAAATTGTTAATTACGCATTTAGTATCCACCGGCATATAGCATGGTTCAATGTAATCAAATCTCAGAAGTGCAACACCCACATCCACACCCATATCAACGCAGTGACACCTATAATCATCATCATGGACTTACATGATGAAGATGATGAAGTAGACATACCACGAGATAAAAGCACAAATGTTTTCCTCCTTCGACAAAGCAATTCTTCATCATGTTATTACAATTTGGGTCGTAAACCTGAAAACAAAATGTTGAGACAGTACAATTCAGGGAAATTTTTATTACAATTCAAGGCAGGTATTACAATTTGGGGCGAATATTACAATTGAGGGCTCTACACGATGGTTAACTTGTAGCATTACACATACATTATTATGATTTAAGGAAATTATAATTTTCTATTTTCTAGTTTCAGTTGTCAATAATTCTGTTTCATGAATTGCACTGCAACATTCATTATCTCAGACAACACGCACCTTGCCAGTGATCAAAGCAAAACGCATTTCCATGTGACACGTAGAGAAATTCGTTTACCGAATTGATTTCACAAGACAAGTTTCGGAATCACGTATTATAAGAGTACAAAGCCATGCTGTACATTTGCACATAATAATGTTTGCATGCACGCAATAAAACGATATGTTGGAAAATCTGTTTTATCTTATCTGTTATATTTAATCTGTTATTGTTTAATATACGTTTAAGATTTATAAATGGTAAACTGTTTTAAATACTTTTTAATAAATTAATTGCGCAATGCCATGAAGATATTTATTTACATACAGTTATCTATGATAATTTAATTCCTTTAGATTAATCGAGCCATAGTTGCATTCTGATGATTGCCACTTCTTGGATTAACATATATGAAAGTTATTAATCCATTTGCACTCAAACGCATGCACATTGCACGTAACATCAGGCATCCATATGCAAAGCTAGTTCAATGCGCTTCGTGAAATGGTCGTACTGTAGTCCTGGCGTAAATACGGGCGTATGGAGTATTTTGTTTACTACAGTTCGCTCCGATGTACTCCTACCCGCACGACCCACCTTCTGTGTTTCACGAAATGGTCGTACGGTAGTATTGGCCTAAATCAGTCCGTGCGCCATGTTTTTACTATAGCAGGAAATGGTGTATACCATTATTAAAAAGCCTCGACTATCGGTAGGACCCTTTCGTGAAATGCAGGTCAATAAACTACAGTCGATAGGAGACCATTACAAATCGCGCCCAAATTGTTCCAACGTACATAGTAAGTAATTAAAACAATTACGAGGGACGGGTGGTAGCGCAGTGGTAGAACAGTTGGACTTCGGAGTCAATGGTTCCAGGTTCAAATCCCGCCCCGGGGGCCCGGCATCAATGTTCGCGAAAGTTACCTTTCTGACGCGATGTTGATA
>JAUTBT010084562.1:0-12214 GCA_032361225.1 Lepetodrilus schrolli | reverse complement strand
AACAACCCACCAGTTAACTACTTCACACCTATGGAAACATCAAACAATACAGACAGATCGGCCTCGTGGGAAGACACTGCAGTACACATGCCATTTATTACACATATTAAAACAACATACGTCAAGGTTGATTGCCCCGCGAATCCCATGCCTTCAACCTAGTATGCAATAATGGACTCATCTTCTATTAACATAAGATGCAATAACGGTTACATATATTCAAATCTTTAGTAGGCCAGCTAGCTGAAATAATTACATCCAATCGCCCGTGTGTAATCCCCAACTATCCTATATTAGTGGCATGTAATTAGTAAGACAGGCTAAATAAATAAAAGGGCGGGTGGTAGAACAGTTGGGCTTCGTAGCCAAAGGTTCCAGGTTCAAATCCCGCCCCGGGAGCCCAGCATCAATGTTCGCGAAAGTTACCTTTCTGACATCTTATTGATTGGATGCGCTATCTGTAGAGTAGCAATGCAGTTATCATCCTTGGTCTTGTCAGTACCAACCGATGCTCACAGGTTTACTGCAACATTCAGCGCTACAGATGTTGTGGGTTTCCTCCTGCCATAAACTGAATAGCCATGATATGTGAAAGAATCTTGAAAGTGGCTCTAAACATCAATTTAAATTTTTTATTTATATATGACCCAGTGTTGGCTGGTCACTAAACTACAGTACATGTATTTGACCCTGTGTTGTCCAATCACTACACTACAGTACATAAACTTGAATCTGTGTTGGCCAGGTTCTGCCGAGCAATGACCCTCTCGACCGGCCGGACTTCAACCCTGTGGACTACATCAACACACTGTTCCCCACTGAGCAGTCCTTGGCTAACATCGATGATGTTGTCGGAAAAATACGCTTTAAAATAAGGTTTGTGAAAAATGCAATCAATATGCTTTAAAAGAAGGTTTTCTAATACTACCCCTCACCATGATGATTGATTAGAGGTTCTGTCTGACACATTGCAACATGATTCCACTATTTATCTTTGTTGCTAGGCGACTGGATGACGAAGTGCGGACAGTGGTGCGTGGCCAGACGAATGTTGGAGAGGAGGGGAGACAAGCGCTAGAGGATGCACAAAAAGCTATCCAGGATTTGTTCACCAAAATCTGTGACATAAAAGACAAGGCAGAGAAATCCGAGGAAATGGTGGGTGATTACTGGTGATTACTGCAGTAGTAGACATGTGAGGAAATGGTGGGTGATTACTGCAGTAGTAGACATGTGAGGAAATGGTCGGTGATTACTGGTGATTACTGCAGTAGTAGACATGTGAGGAAATGGTCGGTGATTACTGCAGTAGTAGACATGTGAGGAAATGGTAGGTGGATTACTGCAGTAGTAAGCTCAACATCTAGAGCCAGTCCGACCAATATCACTACCAATAAACTTAACATTTTATAGAATTTGTTCAATCCTTATTCAGGTGAAGGAGATCACCCGTGACATCAAGCAGTTGGACCATGCTAAGCGTCACCTGACATCATCCATCACCACTCTGAACCACCTCCACATGCTGGTGGGTGGGGTCGACTCTCTCACGTGAGTTTCTTGTGCACATCTTGTCAGCCAGCCATCCACACACACACACACACACACACACACACACACACACACACACACAAATATCAATTGACAATTCAAAGCAGTGACAACATTTAATATCATCACACATTATGGAAATTTAAAACACCAAACTTTATAAAATTAGGCATGCCCCACTGGTTTTCAATATGTTCATATTTTATGAAAATATTGAAAATCAGTTGACGAAGAAATATGTCAATAAACCGTGATTGTATGTCTTTAATGTTTATCTAGGGTGAGCCATTAACACTGTTTAACAATATTTAGTAGATTAGTCTAAAATTGCAAGTTTAGAAAAGTATTTCATACCATTATGGACAATGGATGCAAAAGGTCGCTAATCTCAACTTGATTTTTAAATATTAAAATAGTAAGTAAATAGTAAGTGTTCACATTCAAAACATACTTTCCTATGTAGGGTATATGTTATAGAATATGATATTAATAGCATTCAATGTTATGTCTATGTCCTTGACCGGCATGGGCAAGGCCTCGTTTTGATGTCTATTCCAGTTGACATTTTAGAATTAATAATTGTGATTTCCAGATCACTGACCCGGCGGCGTCAGTATGGAGAGGTGGCCAACCTGTTGCAGGGTGTTCTCAATGTGCTGGATCACTTCCACCGATACATGGCCATATCTCAGATCAAACAGCTGGCAGACAAGTGAGTGCCGTCCACATGTCAAGTGGTCATTCACAGAGCTCAGAACGAGTTGGCACCCAATATAATAAATACATAGTCTCCATTGGAATAACATTTGAGGTGTTGATGGTAGAATATAATGGTTATGGCAAATACAAATCAATGCTTGATAATTAGATATTTAGTTTAGCTAACAAAGCTTGATAATTAGATATTTAGTTTAGCTAACAAAGCTTGATAATTAGATATTAGTTTTGCTAACAAAGCTTGATAATTAGATATTTAGCATTGATGCTAATGATGCTACATGCATATCAAAGATGACAATATTTTTCTGCAGAGTGAAGCAAATTCAGTGTGACCTTGGAACTCAGATTATCTCAGACTTCCAGGAGGCATTTCAAGGGGCGGGGGCAAAGGTCAGGGTTTTTCATTGCATGTGACTTCACATACGGCTGTTGATTAGGTGTGAACTGGTTTGATTGTAAGGAAATATACCTTATCTCAATCTTTCACATACATATAAATTACCACTTGTGCCTTGTTGCAGTACAGACATATTGCAGTACAGACACATCTTGCAAGTAGACCAGCTGACATAATTCTGTGCATATTGCAGTACAGACACATCTTGCAAGTAGACCAACTGACATAATTCTGTGTATATTGCAGTACAGATCCATCTTGCAACTAGACAGCTGACATAATTCTGTGTATCTTGTAGTACGGACCCAGCAATCAGAAACAGCTACATGAGGCATGCTATGTGGTGGACGTCCTTGAACCCAAGGTCAAGCGTGATCTCCTTGCTTGGTTTGTGAAGCTACAACTGTCGGAGTATTTAGTACTGTTTGCTCAAGATCAAGATGTAAGTTAAGTCATCTTCACAAACCAGGTGTAAGCATACCAGTTTTGAAGAACTTATGAGTCATTCTTGCCAAAAGGCCTAGGATGATAACTAGGCTATCATCCTTGGTTCATCAATATCATCCAGTATTTACATATCTAGGCAATCATCCTTGGTTCATCAATATCATCCAGTATTTACATAACTAGGCTATCATCCTTGGTTCATCAATGCCAGCCAGTATTTATAGACTTACTCCAACACTATGTGCTACAGGTGTTGTTAGTTTCTTTCTGCCAAAATAGATTTGAAAGAATCTCTAATCACCAATAAAAAATAAATACAAATACATGTATCATAATCTACAATCTGATATTGTTCACATGAAGTATATTAAAGGGCAAGGCCACAATGAAATAAATGTCTCTTATTTCAACATCTTCTGCTTTCTAAATATAGATTTGAGTATTATCTTCTCCAAAATTATTAATTTTATATAATTTTTCAATATTTTAATTTTATTTTATTTAGTTGTTCACAAATAAGAAACGTATACAGGAAATAAATGATACTTTGCTTAATTTTCCTTAAGATTTGGGTACCTCAAACTTTGTTCTCATTAATTTGGCCAATGAAAAGTTGCAACTGCACATGCATTCTCTCAAATAATGTCTACATCCCACGACTAACACTCGAAACTTCGTATGTTGAGAATATTCCAAATTAATAATCAACTAAGCATATTGCACTAACAAGGCACCGTATGCAGTGCACAAAGGGAAGTCACTCCCAGATCCATTACATGTCTGTTTCAAAATTAATCAGAGCTAATATTCTTGAGTAAATTAAGTTTCATCTAGCATGTATCTAGGCGAAACCTTCACCTGCGTATCAACAGGTGGACTAATAATGTATGTGAGCCACTAGACAAGATGATAAAGGTAAACAAAACCCTTGCAAATCGAAATCTTTTAACTCAACATCAAATTGTCGGTTGGAAGTGATTTATAGATGACATAAATGACGTGCCAGAGTCTGAATCCATGCAATTGTTAGGTGGAGTTATTTTTGAAAACCTCGGAGTACCCAGACATCAAGAACCGTAAGCCATAGTTTCTTTTGCATCCAGTTGGCGCAGTTTTGTCACCGACGCTAATTTGCTGCTTTTCTTCTAACATGAAATTCCTAATTCAATTTTCCATTATGTATGCTATGTATATGATCAACTCATTTATTTCCAATTTGAAAGGATTGTCCTAAATGATTATAGTGTAATCTTTAAGTATCCCAAGACTAGTTGTGTCCTGACTGACCATTGTCCTGACTGACCATTGTCCTCGGTCCAGGTAGCATGGCTAGACAAGATTGACCGACGCTATGCGTGGATCAAGCGCACACTGGTGGACTTTGAGGAGAAGTTTGGCCACCTGTTTCCACCCGATTGGGAGCTGAGTGAGAGAATCTGTGTGGAGTTCTGTGACCTCACTCGGAGGGAGTTGGTCGGTCTGATGGCGCGGCGGGCCATTGAGATTGATGTCAAACTCCTGCTTTTTGCCATCCAGAGGACAACAAACTTCGAGTCACTCGTTGCAAAACGCTTCATGGGAGTCACACTCATGGAAACTATGGTAATAAACTGGTGTGGTCGAATTCTTGTCAATATTTGATATTCATGTTGCTACAGCTGTTTGTGTTATTATTTTATGTTTTATTTATGCTATTTTTTTTTTATCAGGTCAAGCCACAGACGCCCATCAAAACTTCTGTTAGTAATCCATTTGAACAGACGACTAACCCATTTGAGAATGGTCAGGAAGTTACCGCCCTTGAGGATACAAAGGTAGATAAGTCTGTATGATCACCGTCATTATCTGTTGACAGTCCAGACTTTTTCTACAACTATGAATTAATTTCTTCCAGGTCTGTAATATCATTCTTCACAAATCCAAATATTATTGATATAATTGCATGATCATTGTCTTATTAACTTCTTTGTTAACAGAATGAAAAATCTGAGCTGAATCCATTTGCTGGAATAATCTCCCGGTGTTTTGAAGCTCACCTCAATATCTACATTGACTCTCAAGACAGGTGATTCCAGTCTAGTCTGTGTTGTCCAGCTTATCTCACTAGTCTTCACCTGTCACTAAGCCAGTCACTAGTCTTCACCTGTCACTAAGCCAGTCACTAGTCTTCATCTGTCACTAAACCAGTCACTATTGTGAGCCAGTCACTAGTCATCATCTGTCACTAAGCCAGTCACTTAGTCTTCACCTGTCACTAAACCAGTCACTATTGTGAGCCAGTCACTAGTCATCATCTGTTACTAAGCCAGTCACTAGTCTTCACCTGCCACTAAATGAGTCACTCTTGTGAGGTAGTCACTAGTCATCATCTGTCACTAAGTCAGTCACTAGTCTTCACCTGTCACTAAGCCAGTCACTAGTCATCATCTGTCACTAAGCCAGTCACTAGTCTTCACCTGTCACTAAGGCAGTCACTAGTCATCATCTGTCACTAAGCCAGTCACTAGTCTTCACCTGTCACTAAGCCAGTCACTAGTCATCATCTGTCACTAAGCCAGTCACGTCTTCACCTGTCACTAAGTCAGTCACTAGTCTTCACCTGTCACTAAGCCAGTCACTAGTCATCATCTGTCACTATTACGTTTCAATAGACAGAAAGCCTTTGTAGTAACAGGGACGTAGATAATTTTGATAAAAAGTAATATTGAGTGTTATTTTCAGGAATCTGGCAGAACTCATTGGTCGGTTTCTGGAAGACCTGCGTCAACACGGAACTCCTCGTATGGAGTCTGAGGAGGGCAGTAACGTGCTGCCCAGCTGTGCAGACCTGTTTGTCTTCTACAAGAAGTGCATGGTCCAATGTTCCCAGCTGTCGACTGGCCAGCCAATGTTGGACCTCACCAAGACATTCCAGAAATACCTGAAGGAATACGCTATCCGAGTCCTGCTTAACAATCTTCCTAAGTAAGTACAACTGGCATATCTTGTACCCTACCCCTCCTCAGAGCCAAACTAACCTCCCCACATAGAGTCATCGCTATGGAAACCCTCCAAAACATGGACATGCCTATACAACGTCCCTAAGTAACATCAATCTCCCTCGTCTTCCTTAGACTAAGCAGCCAGTCTGGCAACATCACCACGGCGACAGGTCTGATCCAGAGCATCCTTAAGGAAGGGGAGGTAAGCAAGTTGACAGAGGCCGAGCAGTGTCGGACGGCCAGCATCCTGTGTACAGCAGAGTACTGCATGGAGACCACCCAACAGCTGGAGGAGAAGCTCCGGCAGAAGGTGGACGCTGCCCTGGCACGTAACATTGACCTCAATGCAGAGCAGGACATGTTCCACAAGTAAGTGTCCTGTACATAGGTCCGGCAGTCATGTCTACTGTGATGATTCTACAGATTCCATGTCTGTATCTGTGGCTTTTCTAACTGCATCCAGCATTCCTATATGTCTGACCTCTGTCTTGTTCCAGTGTCATCTCTAACTGTATCCAGTTACTCGTCCAGGATCTGGAGACTGCCTGTGAGCCAGCTCTAACTGCCATGAGTAAGGTCAGTGGAAGGACAGTCTTATTCCTGTAAATGATAAAATGTTAATGAACTCGTCCATATTTAGAAAATAATTTTAGTGATTTATTAATATAAGTTTATCTTCAATTGCTAATGTGTAACACTGTTGGTAATGAATAGTAATGACAATAACTAATTGCACGTGTATAGTAAATACCTTCTCGAACAGGAAGTTCTAAGACCACTAGACCAGTCCATTATATTGCATAGGTAAACAAGATAATTCTACTTTTGTTGATAGATAGGATGGACTATTGGCAATCCAATTACAGACATTAGTAGTTTTTTTGTGTGTACTCATGAAACCTAAATTGCCTAAATTTAGTGCTAACTGAAAATGTGACCATGCGGTTATGAATGCAGATTTCGACCGCCATATTGGATTCTTTTTACTTGTGTTTTATTTGTTTTGGAAACCGATACTATTATACAAGGACATTACACACACGAACAACCTCAGTGATGTGAATAATACTGAGATGCCTAAACACGTACATCTACGGAAAACTCTTAAACAAATATTAACAAATAGAATGTTAATGTCTAAGAGTAACTTGTCTCCACTATTATTTACATTTTCCACTACATTATTATATATGTGTCCTCATTGGCTTATGCTTTCATTTACTGGGAATTTCTGTGTGTGGTATTTTTTTTTTTACAAAACAGTGGACATTGCAGTTTGTGATTGTGTGCAATAAAAAAAATTGTTGTTGAGAAAGACAGTGGGTATTAAGTGTGTCAGAAATGCCATCACACAAACACATGTATGAGCTGATCTTGAGCTATGTTGCAGATGCCATGGTCGACTATTGAGTCGGTGGGTGATCAGAGTGGCTACGTCACGGCCATCACCTCCCACCTCAAGACAGACCTGCCAATCATCAGACACAACCTGGCCGGCTCCCGGAAATACTTCACACAGTTCTGTGTCAAGTTTGCCAAGTAGGTCAACATTGCTTCAAGCAGGTCAGCTTCATGTAGGTCAACATTGCTTCATGTAGGTCAATATTGCTTCATGTATGTCAATATTGCTTCAAGTAGGTTAGCTTCATGCAGATTAACATTACTTCATGTAGGTCAACATTGCTTTAAGTAGGTCAGCTTCATGTATGTAAATATTGCTTCATGTATGTCAATATTGCTTCAAGTAGGACAATATTGCTTCAAGTAGGTCAGCTTCATGTATGTCAATATTGCTTCAGGTAGGTCAAAATTTCTTCAAGTAGGTCAGCTTCATGTAGGTTCATTGCTTCAAGTAGGTCAATATTGCTTCAAGTAGGACAATATTGTTTCAAGTAGGTCAGCTTCATGTATGTAAATATTGCTTCAAGAAGTCATCTTCATTTAGGTCAATATTGCTTTAAGTAGGTCTATATTGCTTCAAGTAGGTCAGCTTCATGTAAGTCAACATTGCTTCATGTAGGTCAACATTGCTTCAAGTAGGTCAGCTTCATGTAAGTCAATATTGCTTCAAGTAGGTCAATATTGCTTCAAGTAGGTCAGCTTCATGTATGTCAGCATTCCTTCAAGTAGGTCAACATTGCTTCAAGTAGGTCAACTTCATGTAGGTCAACATTGCTTCAAATAGGTCAGCTTCATGTATGTCAATATTGTTTCATGTAGGTCAACATTACTTCATGTAGGTCAACATTGCTTTAAGTAGGTCAGCTTCATGTATGTAAATATTGCTTCAAGTAGGTCAATATTGCTTCAAGTAGGTCAATATTGCTTCAAGTAGGTCAGCTTCATGGATGTCAATATTGCTTTAAGTAGGTCAACATTGCTTCAAGTAGGTCAACATTGCTTTGTAAATCAAATCTGCTTTATGTAGATCAGCATTACTATGCAGGCCAATATTACTAAGTAGGTCAACATGGCTTAAAGTAAGTCACCTTACCAACCATCATAGACTAGACTACTTTACCAACCATCATAGACTATACTACTTTACCAACCATCATAGACTATACTACTTTACCAACCATCATAGACTATACTACTTTACCAACCATCACAAGACACAATGGTAGTTGATTTCAACCCAATTATATCATCAGAAATTACATTTGACAATTGAAAGCATATCACAATTCAAGGTTACAATTTATGCCACTGATAAACAGATATGTTCCAGGAAATCATGATTCCTTTATCTAGTAGTGTTATCATGTAGTGTTAGCATTGCTATGTAGTAGTATGTATGTTTGTCTTGTAGTGTCATCATGTAGTGTTAGCATTGCTATGTAGTAGTATGTATGTATTTCTTGTAGTTTTATCATGTAGTGTTACTATATCACCTACAGGAATATACATGTTGAAGTGTTCTTACACAAAGTCTGATAGATTTATTACATGAAATTGTGTTGAACACATGATTTCTACATCATAATCTCTCACAATATATTTTTGTCCTACAGCTCATTTATCCCCAAGTTTATTGGCCAGCTATGTCGATGTAAGACCAGTAGCACCATCGCAGCAGAACAGGTATGTGTGGTGTCTGTGTGATGTATGTGTAGTGTCTGTGTGGTGTCTGCATGGTGCCTGTGTAGTGTCTGTGCGATGTCTGTGTAGTGTCTGTGTGATGTATGTGTAGTGTTTGGGTGTCTGTGGGAGCAGTTGTTTGTATCAAACATACATCATTAGTTACTCTGAACAGATATTCTATAATTCATCACAATTGTCTATATACCGTATACCCTGAAATTTCCTAGGTTGGAAATTATCGATGTATTCAAGGTTAATTAGTCAGCCTCTAAATAATTCAAGCCACAACATTTTCTTTACGCTGTCAGTTTAAAAAACAAACTATCATGCATGAGAGCCTCGTATGTGTCAGTATAAATGTCCTGGTATACGGTATCTTTATTTATTGAAAATTAATCATCACTTTCACAACTCTCAGTAATCTATGTTTCAAGTTTCTGAATTATTTATAGTTTGTTCAACATCCTGCAATGACTGTTGGTTTGTGTTGATACCTGATGTCTGACCGTGACCTTGTTTGTGTTGTTATCCTGATGTCTGACCTTGACCTTGTTCCAGCTACTCCTGGACACGCACAGCCTGAAGACTGTTCTCCTTGACCTTCCATCCCTTGGGTCACAGGTCAATAGGAAGGCCCCTGCCAGGTACTGCATGGATGTCTAAACCAGACTACATGGGCCTAGCACTGGTTATACATCAGACTATATGGGCCATGTACCAGCTATACACCAGACTACATGGGCATTGTACTGGTTATACACCAGAATACATGGGCCTTGCACTGTCTATGCACCAGACTACATGAGCCTTCCACTGTCTATACACCAGACTACATGGGCCTTGTACTGGTTATATTCCAGACTACATGGGCCTTGTACTGGTTATACACCAGACTACATGGGCCTTGCACTGTCTATATACCAGACTACATGGGCCTTGTACCAGCTATACACCAGACTACATGGGCATTGCAATGTCTATACACCAGACTACATGGGCCTTGTACCACCTATACAGCAGACTACATGGGCCTTGTACCGGCTATAAACCCGAAAATATGGGCCTAGTACCGGCTATACACCAGACTACATGGGCCTTGCACTGCCTATACTCCAGACTACGTGGGCCTTGTACTAGCTATACATCAGACTACATGGGCCTTGTACCAGCTATATACCAGACTACATGGGCCTTGCACTGGCTATATACCAGACTACATGGGCCTTGCACTGGCTATAAACCAGACAATATGGGCCTAGTACCGGCTATGTAGCTGATTCAATCATACCAACAAGTACACTCCGAGTCTGTGATATAAGTGAAACAACCTTGAAAGCAGCTGTAAAACCCAAATAAAAAAAAACAACACTGAATATTGTCCAGTTCCTAGTTCAACTTGATCTGCTTCGTGGTGCTATCTATATTGCTGCATGTACTGCATCACAGTGGCCAGATGTGTTTCTTGCTTGGCCAATATGATATTACACTTAAAAGACTTGATCACTATATGAAATCATTGTAAATTTTGCTGCAACCTAACACATATACTGCAAGTCATGAAATTCCTGCGAGCTGGATATTAATGTGAATAATATATCTGATTATATCTGAGAACAGAAATGACATTGAAGAGCCGCTTATCAGTTAGAATAACACTGATGTATGAACACCTTATTGAAGTAGGGAACTGATATTTGTATGTATGAACTGTTTGAAAAATGATTTTATAACTGAAACATGGTTGTTGACATTTAATTGATGTCTAAAATCCAGAGGTCTCCTTAAATAAATGACATTTATGTCTGAAATCTAGAGGTCTCCTTAAATAAATTACATTTATGTCTAAAATCTAGAGGTCTCCTTAAATAAATTACATTTATGTCTAAAATCTAGAGGTCTCCTTAAATAAATGATTTACAGTATTCTTATTCTTTATTTATTTTAAATCGACAATTTAGGATTGCAATGTCATTTTCCATCGTACTATAATATGTCTTATGATGATGTCTTGGCAGCTACACGAAGATCGTGGTGAAGGGGATGACGAAGGCTGAGATGATCTTGAAGGTTGTAATGTCGCCACATGACCCACCTCAAGGATTTGTGGACAACTTTGTACGTCTCCTGACCGACTCGGACATCAGTGATTTCCAACGTGTCCTGGAGATGAAGGTGGGTTGCCAGGGTTACTGCTCCCTCCCATTGGTTACAAGTATCTCAATTTCCTCAAAGGTTTTACCAATGTCTTAATATCTTTCCAAGTGTTATAATGTTTCAATCTTCATAAAGGTCTATGACTGTTTGTCTCACTCTCTGCAGGGTTTACAAATGTCTCCAGTTTCGTATAGGTGTTTAAGTGTATATATACCTCACTCTCCCTACAGGGTTTACGCCGCAGTGAACAGAGTCAGTTGGTGGAACTCTACCGTGTGCGGAATCCTGCGGGATCTGTGACCAGTCAGGGGGAGAGCACTCTGTCACATGGGACGTCACCGGAACCAGAGTCCAGTCGAATAAAGAAGCTTGAGAGGCTGATTAAGAAGAGGCTGTAATTCCTTGTGTATTTGTGTACTATTATTCCTTGTATATTGTGCATGGTATATGTTCATATGTATAAATTGGAAATCTAATGCAAATATGTTTCCATTGTTTTTATGATAATGTTGGTTGTGATTGTGAAAATCACAATTGGTTATTGACTATGAATGATGACAATAATTATGTATAATAGTAAGACAATAGCACTGGCTGGTATACATGAACCCTGTGTTGGATGGGAACCCAGTGGTGGACATGAACCTTGGCTGGTGAACATGAACCCTAGATGGTGGAAATAACATCTGCTGGTTAGGGGCCAGTTATCACCCTGTACAAGTTATCACCCTGTACAAGTTATCACCCTGTACAAGTTATCACCCTGGACATGTTATCACCCTGTACATGTTATCACATCGGGACGGGTGGTAGCGCAGTGGTAGAACAGTTGGACTTCGGAGCCAAAGGTTGCAGGTTCAAATCCCGCCCCGGGGGCCCG
>JAUTBT010084561.1:0-12214 GCA_032361225.1 Lepetodrilus schrolli | reverse complement strand
TAACAGTGCCTTTAGATCATGTTAGACATGGAGACACATTCTATTGTCTCTTCATGGTGACTTGATTGTGGCATCTTAATCTGACATATGAATTAGACATAGCAGGGACAATTCCTTTACTGAGCAGGCAGGTTGTTTCATAGTTCTGTTATTATTAGTTTAATTGCATCTGCAAGAAACAAGAGGAAGATATACCTTGTGCTCTTTCATATTTCCATGTTTTTTTAAGACATGACACAACATCCTAGTTCAGTTAAAATAGAAATATATCAGTTTTGATAACATTGGATATTTATCGGACATGGTCCAAGGTTTCACGAATGTCCATGTCAGAGTTTGATGCATCTCCAGCATTTGAATATATTGAGAGATGTACTAGAAATGATACTACAAGCCCACATGTCAAGGTGAACTACCTGAGCTTTTTACAGACTTAAGGATAATAAAATACTCCAACAGCATAGAGAGCAATGTTCCAGTGTGTAAACCGTTATCAATACCAAGTCTGCATTTAGCGACAGTCCCTCAGAGTTAATCATAGATGTAGGTGTACCAAATCCTGATGGTTTGGGGGATAAAATCAGAGAGCAGGTGACGTCATGTCTGTTAAACCGTACTAGGCTACTAACTGCACTAAAATACTAGCTATTTGATCTGATGTAGCTATAAGGTGATGTCAACTTTTCTAAGCAGTGCAAGTTTAAGAATGCATGGATAACATGCACATAACTTTGTTCCTGATGTGAACATTCCTAGGGAAAATGGCATACATCATGTGGCCTTTGACATATATAAACTATACATCAGCAAGTACCCTTGTAATATATTCGTTGATATATAATTTGCAATAATAGAATGTAGTGTAATGATATTCATCAATCAGAAAGAAACAATTTTATAATAATAATGATAATAATAATAATCAGATTTACATAGCGCAAGTGCTTCCGTACACCAGGACATGTTCGCAATGCTTGTTTGTAAAACATGAATCCTATTTTGGAGAATGGACAGATATGTTTTTAGCAGATTATTTGATTAGACATAGAGGGACAATTTCTTTACTGAACAGGCAGGTTGTTCCATAGGTATGAAACAACATAGGAAGATAGTTTCACTCCATATCGAGTAGATCTAGGAAATCGCACAGTCAATAGATGCTAGTATGTTCTACTATTCAATTATATGTTTACTGCCATGCTTGCTAGAACATTATTTGTTGCAATACACACATTAAATACCACCAGAAAAAAAAGACATATAATTTCCATTTTTGTTAACAATAAATGAATTAAAAATGTATATGCAAAATGCCAGAAAAGAAGGTGTATTGTTAGCGGTTTGCCTGCTACTTTTAGCCTGATGGTGGCCATTTTGGATTTGTGCAAATTAGTACATTATCTGAGATAGTGTTGCAACATTCATTTATTCTTTTCAAGTAATAATAAATGATATTAACTGATGAAATATGATGAAAAAGAAATGTTATTAATATTTGAGCTTTGACCTTGAGCTGACCTTGACCCTGGCCCTTAAAATCCGGCAGCCCCCGCTTAAAAGTTTCGTCTGGCCCTAAAGTACAATTTGGTCCTTTGGGCCAACATGTCACGATATCACCTATTTTTGGGACTTAAGCCACTCCACTAACTCTAGCATTTCCATTTTAAAGTTTTGTTTACTGTATGATTAATTTATTAATTGAGTATTATTTTGTGAAGAATAAAGAATAAATGGGTAGCAATAAATGAACGTATAGTTGACATATCATCTTTCAGATTGTGAAGCTAAACATTTGACATCAGCTATACTAAAATGTATAGACAACAGTAAAGACAGGACAGCACTAACAAAGGAATTACAGGACCTGTGGACCTCTCACAGCAACACTAACCATGTACTGGCTTCCCTGTCGGTCAGAAGTGGCCTTGACCTTTACCTTAGGGTCAAGCAGTTTCCCCTGGGGTCAGAGGTCATTATTTCAGCAATCAACATTCCATCAATGGTGCACATTTTGAAGGAGCATGGATTGAAAGTTGTGCCATTGGATATAAATATCGAAGATGTCGCCCCGAAATACGAGATAATGGACGACTTAGTGACGGACAAGACTGTAGCCATTCTGGTGGCTCAACTCTATGGGAAATTATTCGACATGGAACCTATAATAAATTTTGCAAAGAAACATAAACTCGATGTGATAGAAGACTGTGCCGAAGCGTTCTGTGGCTTTCAACATATGGGACATCCAAACAGCGACATCGCACTTTTCAGCTTCGGAATCATAAAGTTCTACACGTCTTTCGGAGGAGCCATCGCAAAAATCCGAGACCGAGACTTGTACGAGAAAATGTCCAACCTCCAGGACAGCTATCCAGACCAAGGCAATGGGGAGTACCTCAAGAAAGTCCTCAAATATGTCGTGGTCTACGTGTTGCTGAACTGTCCGCGTTTCATGAAGCCAATGATGTTCCTGCTACGCAAGCTTGACATCAACATGAAGATGCCGATCATGAAGATGCTGAGGGGCTTCCCCAGCCAGATGATGAGTAAGATTCGCCACCAGCCATCAACGGCACTGCTGCACATGATGGTGGAGAGACAGTCGGGGTTCAGCATGAGCGAGTTCTGCACACGGAGGGTGCGGGGCGAGTACGTTCAGAACAGACTGCCGGCCAACATCGAGGTCGTTGGAGGTCGTGCCAAGATCAACAACTACTGGCTGTTTCCCATTCTCGTTGTAAGTACCTTTTTAAGATAAGAGATTGTCTGAACTAGTATAATAGTCAGCATGCATAGTAATACATTTACATGGTATAATTGCCCATGTCTTCGAATCATGATTATCTTTTAGCAGTAAGTTATTAATGCATGATGATGATTGTTGATGTATTTAGGGAACCAGAACATCTCAGATAAATTATTTATAGTAGGAATTTATAGTTACGTTGTCATTGTCATACTTATAAATCATCAGCACTGGCTCCCACGTCTACTAGAACACTACGCAGTATAATTGTTGCAAGTTTCTCCTGCCACAAACTGACAAGCCACAATGCAAGTGAAATATCCAATGTAACATTTACTTTTTCTTACCCTCCCTCAGGAAAATCCTGACACTTTCGTGGAGATTCTGAACACATTTGGCATATACGCATACCGTGGCGCCACACAGCTGAACATCGTGGAGCCAGAGAATGGCGATGCCACAATGCACCCAGCAGCCACCATGAACAAGCGGTACCCCCATGAGGCCAAGTACCTCATCGACCACTGCATATACATCCCCATCGTGAAGACTGTGCCATTCCACGACCTTGACCGCATGATCAAGGTCATCAAGATGACCCTCAGGTTCAGCACGGACCACACAGGCTCTCATGACATCAAGCTGCCATCCAAACTGTGATATCATCTGATGTGTCGTCATCCATTGTTGATCATTGATGCAAGGACGTCAGTATTGATCAGTCGGTTTGTTTCTCAAATGTACGAATCTCAGCCAGTCATGAAATCAATTCCTTATTGTAGCATCATAGGTTCCAATATAGCCAGACCAGTAATGCTATATTCAACTCTTCTATACAGCTTCCTGAACATTGGAGAATCTCACTACTTGTTAACAAATGTTTTCTGTAAGTTTTAATACAAGATCTAGAATTGCATTTTTTAACTGGATGTTATGTCATGTAATTCACATACTCCCAGCTCCATTAATCAAAGTAATTGTTCTATAAGGCATCTTCACTTGGAGAAGGTTAACAAATGAGACCCAAGCATCCTAATACATCAGATTACATCCTGACTTTGCCAGTTAAATGCATATAGCTAGTTGACATAGTTTATGGTCAGACAGAATTTTTCTTAACTGTGTGCATTTAGTTTGTGAAAAAGGTACTTATTCTCAAAGTCTTGCAATATTTTCATATTACCCGTGAGTTGTTTCCCCTTACATATACGCAATATCATTTACTTAACAGACAAGTGCCAAGGGTATCTCTACTGTACGAGGGTTTGGTGATGATATGTATGCCAAGTGATTGCAATTTGCAATTTTATATCCAAGTTAAGCCACAGGTATTTGATTCCCAGGTTTACAGATTTTTCTGTGATAATTTTGGCTTGGGCAATCGAAAATATAAATAAATATAATTTTATATTTTGGCCAATCGGTTGGGTCAAATATAAAAGTCATAATAATTGGAGATTCTGAATGGTCAGTTGACAGAAAATAAATATATTTGTCAACAATTGTTATAAACATCAGTGCATATAAATTGTTCATATTTGAATGCACAATTATTTTCAAAGTACTAATTGTCAATAGCAGTAGTTGTTATTAATTAGACGTTTGTTCTACATATTTACCAGTAAGCAATCAAATTGGCTTCAAAACCATTGCTTGTCGATTTTGGTTCATGTCCAATGATGGTTTATTCGACTTGCTCATTCACCATTTATTATTATTATTTTCTAAAAACTATAGTAATGTCAGAAATAGAATTAGAAAGGAATTTAGCCAATCATATTAATTTCACATCTATCATTGTGAATTCTTAAGTTTCAATTTGAAATATGTTGACTTAAAGTGTTAACAACCTATTAAATGTGTATCTGTTATAAATCTTGTACTTTAGTCTTGAAAATTGCAAAATTATAACATAGAAGTATAATACAAAACTAGTTTTCATGTTAGATCTACAAATAGCTTCCCTAGAAATGCTCGTCACGTATGGGTGAATGATTCCCGCTGTGACGTAAAACAGCAATTCACTCACTTAGAAATAATGCACATGCCTTACATGTGCATTGATGTGCCTTACATGTGCATTGTATTGGGGACCATATCAAAATTTTATGTGACATTACTAAAGTCTGTGTTGTTCAGATGGATAATGGTTGGATCAACCTTACTGATGTGAACACCATCACTTTGTGAATGGTAGTCAACTATCCTTAAAGCAATTTAATGCTGTATATATTTTAATTATTCACTTTCTGATTTAAACTATTGCTGTAAATACATATAACAAATGTCAATATTTGGCACAAATTTGTCACTGAAATTAAAGATAATAGTTAGAGAAATTATTTGCATTTATTATAGTCTGTCTTAATGAATGCCTGTATGGACTTGGTTAAGCTGAAATCTAACAAACATTCTTCAAATTTCCTTCAGTATAGTACTTGATTAATTGAATAGTGGCTTGAATTTGATGAAATCCTAGGTAGGTAGTATTTCATTAACGATATATTTTTAGTTATTAGACATCTAGATACCATAGTTTGGATCTGCATTATAAAAATCATTTCTATTATATTTCTATACTCTAGTACACTGTCGGTGGAATATAATTTTTTTTATATTATTATTTTGTGTGATAATATTATAGTCAGGGGATGGGAGGGGAAGACATTGTCAATTTTTATATCTCGTACAATTTCCAAATATGGATAGTTTCCCAATATATTGTCATTAAAAGGCAATCATTCCTTTATCCGATTAATTTATCAATATTGTCCTGACATTTATCAAATATGTATCAATAGCCACCCTTATAGTTTCTCAGCGGAATTAATCAAAATCACAGCTATATAATTATCCAATCTCCATTTGCCCTTCAGTAGATGTATAATAATAATAATACATGTACAGTGTATGTACAATTGTGTGGAGTTTACTGTACAATTGAGTCTTAATTCTGTGATACGTGCCTTATTTTGTGATTATGGACTTTGGACATATTGAATATGTCAACCAACTTGACAATGGTCATTAATATATATGTGTTGAGATCTCATTAGATTATATTCCTCTCGTGATTTCAGTAGATTAGATATACACCTTGGTATATATAACAGCAGAATTTCACCAATTATTTACTCTTGAGAAAATACCTCAATATGATGCATGGATGACTACATATCATAACAATGCACATCCATCATTCATCTATCATAAGTAACCACTGTACCATGTATATATCACAGATTTATAAGAATAGTGTTCCCATTGATACTGTAATCTCATTTAGTAGGTTTGGTGTATATATATGTATCCAAGTAGAATCAAATACAAAATGTTCTTGAAAACACAATATTTTTTTAAAAAAGAATTATAATTGTTGAAAGTTTGTTCAAGTACATATCTATATGTACAGATATATTATTAGACTAAGAAAGTTTTATAGAAATATTTTTATGAGCATGGAATCTTTGAATGAATTTCGTCCAATGTACATTTCAAGATATGTAACTGAGTGTTCCACTAGTTGCATGCATACCGGTACATGTACATGTATGTTATGTACGAGTTTGAATGGGATATTTATTATTTAGTCGAAAGGAACAATTAGTATTGTTATCATCTGTTTCACTTTGACCAAAGATGTCAAAAGCACAAACTCTTGATTTCCTCTTCAGATCTAAAGTCAGCTGAATATTGTTGCATGTACCTGGCTATTGTTCAAGGCCTCGATCTACTTACTTATGGATTTAGAAAAACCATAACCAAGTTTAATTGTTTATTCTTAGTTTACCTTTGGATTTTCAGTACAATTCTATGTACTACTGTCATATTGTCTTCATCTGTCAGCAAGTTCTTAAGTTGGAAATAACCTACAATACCTGGTAACTGATTATTTTGTACTTTTTATTTTTTTATTTAATAAAAATATACCACTTCCACCTAAGCCACTGCTGTCAGTCTATCATGCAACCAAAAACAAAAGACACAATGCTTTTTTTATAAATATTATAAAATGCAACAGCAGTCACATTTGGACATCTGTGATTGTACGACTTGCAATGTAACATGTTATTCATTCATTCAAAAGAAAAGAGGAGTGGTTACCACTTTGATTCGGTCGGTAGATCATTGGACTCGCAATCTAGAATCACAGGATCGGCAGTGGTCCTTTGACAATTATTATTAGTTCAAAAAGGCATCTATTGGCAGTTTTTAAATGTAGATCCATTTTGGATTTATAATACCGTAATCTTTTAATAACTTTTATGACAAAACTCCTCCCTTCAATGCAAGAATCTGAAATCTTACATTAATTACAGGAACTCCATTCTAAAAAAACCCATTAAGAAGTGCAAGTATAGAGAAATTGGTGTGATAAATGTTTATTCCATATACAAGTGACTATACAAAGTAATATATATTTCCGTTCTGGTAGGAGCACTGCTGAAAAGTCCATGGGGAGACTTGGCCCTAAGAGAACTGTTGCAAAGCCGTCTTCACCCTGTAACAAAACACACCATTAACATCATTACTGATGTTATGTGTAAATCTACAGTAAAGGAAACAGATACACTGCCAAAGGCTCTGTAAATTAACTGGCTCCTGTTCCACAGAACAATCGTAGTGCTACGAGAGTCGTAACTCCTTGGCAACTCCATGCTAACGTACTGGAGTTACGAATCTCGTAGCGCTACGATTGTTCTGTGGAACATGCCCCTGGTACGGTAGTTGCATTTAAAGGAGTTGTGATGGATCAAGGCAAGTTGATGTTAAATGATGCACGCTAATCTATGGAGCGTGAGTGAGTTATTGTTTTACGTCGCAGCGGGAATCTTTCGCCAATACACGACAAAGTCTATGAAGAAGGGGAAAGAAAATGGAATGAATATTGGACAAGGGAGATAACTCACTTTTCATAGAGCGTGGAGTCCTGTGTACTGAGGAGCTGTTGGAGAAGTTTCTGCACTCCCATATCCCGGAGCTGATTCTGTCGAGTGTAGGCACCTGAAAGTAGTTCCATTATTGGTAGTGTAGTGAGTCACTTGTGAGATCCAGCGAATTATTCTGAAACATTGTTCTGACACTTGCAGTTACACATATGTAAGGCATTGCAGAAGAGAGTTCAAAGTAATTACCATCCTCATCATTGCACACAAGGTTGGACACACAGAACGTGGCTGCTATCTGTAGCTTCACATTGCTGTGGGTCTGCAAACAAAACAGTGACTGTGAATTCTAGTTGAAATGCAATTTAGCTTTAAATATTACAAAAATTTAATGCCAGTGACAACAACCCATACATGTAGTTTAAAAAATACATCATACCAGGGCTGCGTTCAGGCTGCAATTCATTTATCTACACCATACTACGCTACTTTTATACAAAGTAGTGGCTGGCTGAATTATTTCGTAGGAAATCAGTTTGCACATGCATGCAGTTACACAGTTACTTCATGCTTTGGGATTTCCTACAAAACAGTAAGGGCTTCAAAGCCAAAGCAAAAAGTAGTACTACCATATGTTGGCTGAACAGCTACTGTAGTGCTATATAGCACTTCATAGACAAATGTATTGCAGCCTAAACGCAGCCCAGGCATGGCAAAAGACGAATGGGATTTCAACAGAAAACAAGCCCGGTGTCTGGGGGCTGCAATCCCCAATCGACATCCAGAGCAAATAAGTTAATCAACCCTTGGACAAATAAATCAGCGGATTTCCATGGATCCGCGGAATATTGCGATACCTGTCGTATGCAGGTGAGTTACCATCAATAAATTTATTGCTGAACATATCTTAACCCAGAAATACACTGTATTCATATTACTTCAGCACAATTCTATCAATTTTCTTACACATTACAATGTTTCAGTCTCATTACAAAATTCTAATGCTACATTATACCAATAAAACAATTATTAAGTTCTGCAATTGAAGATAATTATCATTAAATATTCACTAAAATACTGTTTCTCTTACCATGTATGATGTAAGCTTTTTAAGAACGTCTTCGTTGGCCATGATAACATCCTTGGCCCGGTCGCCGTCCGCTATGTTAGCCAGAATACACAGCGTCTGCAGTGAAAGCATGTCATCTTGTAGGTCTAGTTCAGCTAGATCAATGTTGTGGTAATGGCCCCCTTTACTTCTGGCCCGTCGGGTATGGCAAGAATCGAATGACCGATAGCAAAGGTGGCCATTACCATGACGTTTAGCTAGTTGAACTACTAACTTGTAGTCTGACAACATTTCAATTTGAATGGCAATATTACAACTGTCTGCATCATACACACATATATAAATGCACAGGAGGGCCCAAGATTATGGGAACAAAATTTAAAAAAATTAACGATTTCAATGTTTTGTTAGCAAGTCCGCAAATAAACTTTAAGCTTTAGTACAAAGTCAAACTTAAAAGGTTTGATAATCTCAGGACCAGGTCACGCTACATTTCATACACTACATGATATGAGTGATTGATTTGTAACGGAATCTCAATCTGCCGATTCATTTGAAAGTTTTTGTAAAATGAACGGAATGAAAAAAATACAAGATGCGGACACTAGCCACACATGTGATATTTCATAGATTTGTATCTCTATCTCTATATACCAGGATAAACTAGATGAGAATCTCTTCCGTGCAGAATGTGCTGTCTAAATATCCTGGAGACTGCTTTTGAATTCCTTGATGGCCTGAGCAGGGAATTAAAATTTCTGATATTTTTTTTTTAAAGGTTTCTTCTGATCATTCGCTTTGTAAACCCTAATGGGCATTTATATCCATTCTAGAATAAAATCTGTGTGCAAATCAAACACCCCAATATTATAAACACAAAGGTGCCGTTCCTTTCAACTGTGTGAAGTGTTCTCGGACATATGTGATGTCACTGTACTGAGTGAAAGGAATAACTCGCACACGTCTGGCACAAGCAAGATGCTGACAAAGAGTGCCCTTAGATGTGTGACGACAATGTGCAGTGTACACTACCTCACCAGCGAGTACAGACAGCACAGTTCCTTTGACAAAATTGTCTGTCTGGAGTACTCGGAACACTGTACTGCATGCAGTGACACAAACGTGGCCAAATACACACCTGTTCTTTGACTTCAACAGAGTGGTCTCCCTCTAGTATGAACACGACAGCCTGCATCACCTGATTTCCATATACATTCATGATGTTGTCGATGTGCTGAAATATGCTACATGTTCAATAACACAACATTTGATGCTTACGATATGAAACATGCAACTTCTAAATGCAGTAATTGTATGCTGAAAAATAAATAATCAAGATATGTTCAAATCATATCTGCATGAAAAGTAGATACAAATTAATTATCATCAAAATAAATTTAATGTTATCAAACTCAATAACATAAAGTCAATAATAAAGTGGAAATAAAGATATATGTGCAATGTGGATACCATATTCAACGAACAAATCGCCCTGGAAGCTGAATAAAAATCAAACGGTGAATGCTTATTACAAATATGATTATTGAATTGACTAATGCCTAACACATCCTACAAACTCATCAGTCTCAAATTGGCTACAACTGCATGTCAGAGGACAAGTGGATTTACAGAGTTTCCTGGGCTAAAATAGATATTTCCTGGGCCAACATAGATATTTCCTGTAAGCAAAGTACAAAAGATTTTGTACTATGTCTAAAGATGCAATATCTAGCATTATCACAATAGATGTTCCACTCGTACAGTACAGATTATTGAAAAGTAATGGGAACTAACTCTGTGAACCCTGATGAATTCAGGGTTCACAGCTTCCTGCTTCAGCATTGCAGTCACTTTCAACAGAACAATTGCAATGTTTGGCAAAAAAATTTGGATGGAATATTAAAAACAAGAATAGACTCCGAAATTTTGCACTGGTTGTTATTTCAAATCTTTGCAAAATTAAGTAAAGAAATTGTTAAGCATTGAATTTTCCTAAACTTGTATGTACAGTGGGCATTAATTAAATTCCATTTAAAAAAATTAATAATTAATTGGGGTTTAAAGTCGCTTTCAAGATTCTTTCACTTATATCACGACTTGTAAGTTTAGGGCAGGAAGAAACCCACAACATCCGTAGCGCTGAATGTTGCAGTAAACCTGCGAGCACAAGCTGGTACTAACAAGACCAAGGATGATAACTGCATTGCCACCCTACAGACATCACATCCTATCAATATCGCGTCAGAAAGGTAACTTTCGCGAACATTGATGCTGGGCCCCCAGGACAGGATGTGAACCTGGAACCTTTGGCTCCGAAGTCCAACTGTTCTACCACTGCGCTACCACCCGCCCAGTTATGCTATATAGGGAACATATTGGGGAGGAATGTTTAATGCGTTGAATACGGTAAATGAAATAATTGTGAGTGAGTGAAATATTGTTGTATGCCACAGTGGGAATCTTTCACCCATGCGTGACGAAAATAATTGTGAAAACTTTATCACAATAGCATTAACGAATATTTGAACATGATATGTGCGCAAAAGGATTAATAAACACCACTGCATGCTTTGCATTATCCCAAAGTAGATGAAAACAAAAAAATTAAAACACAGCTAGTTACATAGATGTCGCCCTCGTTCCCGCATGCTTGGTGGAAGAGAAGAAAAGTTTGTAGCCCAACAAGGAATCTGACACAGAATATATATGACAAAATTTAACCTACTTGGCATGGTGGAAATTTCAAACCTACTGGTTTGTTCGAGAGGAGGTTCCTGAGTAGACCGAGCGTCTTCATCAGAATGGTGGTATCCGAGTCGGAGAGTAGGCGGAACAGCTGGTCTGAACCCAGTGTCTCCACGATCTGGGTCTTCACCCGCTGCTCTGCTTGGAACGCCATGTTCTGGGAACACAGATTAAAATGGCAAGATCATCTTTGGATGCAATATTTTTTTAAATATTTTAATTCTACATAATATAATAACTAGGGAAAATATGAACAAAAATATACAAAAATTACATGATGCTGTATTACCAATGCCAAAAAAAGGCAATCCACCAAAGTCTTGAGACATCTTGAGATAAATTAGGCTTTGTGAGAAACAATAGTGATCAGCACAGGCCTGATCATGTCAGATGGAGTTGGACATGAAACCTGCTGTTGTTGTACAAGGGAGAAGAGAATCCTTAACCATGATGAGAAAATTCTTACCATTAGCCCCCAGATCCCATTCAGCCTGAGTGACGACTCGTTCCGAGATGCCAGACTAGACAGAATGTTTATGGCACCGCACTCCAAGATAGGCTGCAATTCACCAGAAGGAAAGTCTTATATTCTATGTAGATTATCCATAAATGTAAATCTAAATTGGCTTATTCTTGCTCATAATTAATTTTATTTTTTTGGGGGGTGGGGTGGGGTGGTATTGGGGTTTTAAGTTGCTTTCAAGATTCTTTCACTTATATCACGACTTGTCAGTTTATGGCAGGAGGAAACCCGCAACATCCGTAGCG
>JAUTBT010084560.1:0-12214 GCA_032361225.1 Lepetodrilus schrolli | reverse complement strand
GATGGATGGATGGATGGATGGATGGATGGATGGATGGATGGAAGGATAGATAGATAGATAGATAGATAGATATAAAGATAGATAGAAAGATAGATAGAAAGATAGATAGATCGTCTTTATTTCCTCTTTTTTGTTACAATTAAATGTGCAGTATACGTTACCAACTTTTTGAAAATGTAGGCCTATATTTAGCCAAGCAATATCAACAATCGTTGTTAAATATATAATGAAGATTGATTTAAAAGTAAATTGTTTACCATTTTACCATGTTTACCTTTTACCTTTTTTTTCTATTTTCTCATTAGTCTACTCTGATTTTTTAACACAAAAGTGGAAACTAAATCTCTACTAAAATGCCACCCTCTAATTTAATACAAATTCGACCATTTCATAGTAGTAGTAAATTCCTACCAATCTCAGAGGACGCTTCTCTCTCCATGCTATGGGCAACCGGAGATGCCCTAATGAGCTGTGCCTAATCCAGCATGGAGAGGGTTAAACACATGTGTGGGCGGTTCCAAGTAAGGGAAGTAACTCTGCAATTTCCATGAAAACGTGACCAGCAGTTTTGCAGCTCAGTTTTAAATCATGGAGAGGGTGACTCTAGGAAGCACAGACCTGTCTGTATCCAAGATCTGTCTGGGAACATGGCAGTTCAACTCAGGGAAGGCCACAATTAACTGGGACGGCATGTCTTACGATGCAAGTTAACAAGCTTACGATCAAGCGGGCGACTCGTTTGCTGAGATGCTTTTAGATCAACGTGACCCAGGGTCCCGTTGCACGACGCCCTTGTAGGCTACAATAGGTGTAGTTGTAGCGCTGTGTTATTCGGATAGTCTACAAGAGCTTCGTGCAACCCAATTCCAAGTCTCTACAATTGGACTACTGTAGCCTGGACAGTGGACAGAACGTATCTTCAAAGGGCAGCTTACAGTAGACCTAGTGCACTTTTAAGAGTAAAAAATGTCTTAAATATTGCTAACATAATACCAATGATTTTATCATTTTATTTTATTTTATTTCAGTAATCAAATGCATCATAAGAACAGCTATTTAATTGACAGAGTACATTCTTGTGGATACACTCCATATATTGGTGTCTTGCATGCACATACAGTTACCATATACTCCATGTGTTATGCAAGTATATCATATACTATACACTGTATATCAATATTTTCTGACTTCTCAATATAAAACAAAAATATCTTATTAAATAGGGGATAATTAGCCTACTTTCAACTTTCCATAACTAGTGTATCATTATGACACATAAATTAAATACTTTGTAATTTGTTTATTTTCAGGTTTCCAAAGCTATAGTAGACAAATGCATTGAGTGTGGCATCAACTTCTTTGATTCTGCTGAAGTGAGTGATTGTTCACACATCTATATAATCCAGACTAACACTTCAACTCTGTCACAGATATGGATATTACATTGTAGTAATAGTATACTATGATGTATTCCTTACCATGAGTATCATACCCTATGCTTTCTATACTGTATAATGTACATGTAGCATGCTATGTATTCTCACTATGCTGTATTGCATGTTCTATACCTACTTCCAGGGCTATGCTGGGTCGGAGGAGATGCTGGGACGGTGTCTAGAGGGCAGACGTAGAGACGCTGTCATCGCTACTAAGTACGGATTCCGTGCGGGACCTGGAACTCCTCCGTATTCCGCCCAGGAGGTGGACGAGGCGGTCACTAGAAGTCTGCAGAAACTGAAGACAGACTACATTGATATCATGCAGGTGAGATGGAGGAATAATGATGCCTTGCTTCTGATGTCAGTTCATTTCTGACCAGAGCATTGTAATTAGGGGTCGATAGGTCGAACTATCGATAGATTGTGATTGTGAGTTGTCTGATAGCAATACATTGATAGCAACTTGAACTATCGATAGTTATGATAGCGTACTATTTTTTAACACTAAGACCAAAATAGTTGAAAATCCTTGAGCAATTGGCAATTAACATGTTTATTGTTTAACAAGATTTGTATTTTGTGATTTAATCAAATGATAACACACTATTGTCTTACATTTGATTTATTTCGTTCACTGTTATTACAAAAATACCAGTTATTTGTACATTAGCCACTGATTGCAATACTATCCCAATAGTGTTTTCAACTATCGCAATAGTATTGCAATAGTAGAATTGGCCTCAATAGTCACCCCTAATTGTAATAAGTTATGGCAAGATGCAGTAAAGTGACATTGACTAGCTTATCCCACTTGGATGGCCAGTTCAGTGCCTAGATTAAACCTTGGAAATTCCACATACCGGTACGAGACATTTCCAGAAATAATGATTCTATTTCTTCAAGGACTCATTATTAATATATATATACATTAATATTTAGTGTTTTTGATGTGCTAACATTCTTTATTGTACTAGACAATTAATGATTTCTTCCATACTTCAAAGTTGCCATATACTAGACAATTAATGATTTCTTCCATACTTCAAAGTTGCCATAAATCATTCTGAACATCTACCTACAGATTCACTTTCCTGCCTTCATCAAAGATTTTGACGAAACAATTAAGGAATTAGATCGGCAAGTATCACTCGGGCGGCTGCGTCATTATGGTGTGTCAAACTTTGGACCTAAGAATATTCAGCAATTAGTTGATGCTGGTGCCAAACCCATAGTCAACCAGGTTAGTGCACTATATGATTCTAAAGGGAGGTAATCGCCGACACACTAATGCCGTGAAATGTGAGATCTCTTTGTTCGTCCACATTTTGTTTCCATGCCTTTGTATCTTGCAATTATTTTAGTATCCTCTTGATCGAAATATTTTGATTGAACACTGCTACAATTTCTAGACCACAAATGGCCCTTTATGATGTTGTTGACTTCACAGATGGGGTACAATCTACTATGGAGATCTGCAGAGTACGAGGTTCTTCCTGTTTGTCGTAAAAACAACATCAGCTTGATGGCCTACTCTCCACTACAGCAGGGACTTCTCACAGGGAAGTTCACCACACTCGAGGACATCCCTGAGGGCAGGAGAAGAGGCAAGCTCTTCAATACCAACAGGTGAGCATTCTCTGCATACTTAGGAGTACACTGTGACCATCCTGTCACTACTCGAGCGGCCATTCAATAGAATATGTCTTAAATATGTACGTACCATTTTAGTTTCAGATAAAACATATATTTCAATTACTGTATTATCTCTTGGTTTCCAGCACAAAATTGGCTCGTCACGGACAGGAAGGAGCCGAGAGAGAGGTCATGGAGGTCAGCTATACATATTTATTTGTTTAGTTTCTGCCACAATACTGTTCTTGCCCATGTTATACTCTCCAGTAACATTATTCTTGTCCTTCCTGTTATTCTATGACTCTGTTGTTCTTATCCAGGCGATACAGAAGATGCGCGCTATCTGTGATAAGGCAGGTGTTCCAATGACAAAGGCAGCTATTTCCTGGGTTCTGCAACAAGAAGGTGTTGACGTGGCGATTGTTGGCGCCAGTACACCAGAACAAGTGGTCGAGAACAGCAAGATTGTCAAGCTGTCACAGGTGAGGTCAACTTTGGCGTCGGTCACAGATAAGGTCAACTTTTGTACCCAGCAAATACTTATTAGGGTGAAGTCATTACATTCAAACAGATAGGGTGTGGTCCTTTCTATTGTTCCGTCACATGTCTAGAACATGTGGTGTTCTTTAGAATGGAGTGAGCAAGCTCAGCATGGAGCAAATTTCAATTGCCAAAATGTTACTTTTCTAGAATATTTCAGTATTTTAACGTTCGGATATGTTGCAGATGACGTGATTTATATTACTAAATATGTTTTCCTCCGTAGTAAGTTGCCAGCTAATTGTAATTGGCAGTCTTATATTTCGTGTTGTTGAACTTACTCGCGTTCTTGAAACGATACACGCATATATTTCAATATTTTTGAAAAGTATTATGAAAATACATGAATTAGTTTCATTTTACCATTATCAATACATTTATGGCAATAGAAGGTCTTTAGCTCCTGAAATAATAGCTTGCAGTCTTTGCATTTATAAATTATTGCCGGTGACGGCCATGTTGGATTGTTTCCTTGGCCGTCTGCACCACCTCTTTCGCTGGTAAATATTCCGAGAACACTGTGCGGGGTTGCTCCATTTTAACTGCACGTCTCGGACAGAAAGTACAGACAGAACATCTAGAAAGGAGCATGGCCATACATAATGCTAAATGAAGTGGTTTGTGGGATGTATATTTTGATTTTATGAATGCTTCTTCATGAATGCAGTATTTAAAAGAAAATATTAAATTAAATTGGGGTTTAGTTGCTTTCAAGATTATTTCACTTATATCACGACTTGTTAGTTTAGGGCAGGAGGAAACCCGCAACATCCGTAGTGCTGAATGTTGCAGTAAACCTGTGAGCATCGGCTGGTACTGACAAGACCAAGGATGATAACTGCATTGCCACTCTACAGACATCGCATCCTATCAATATCGCGTCAGAAAGGTAACCTTTGCGAACATTGATGCTGGGCCCACTGGGCGGGATTTGAACCTGAAACCTTAGCTCCGAAGTCCAACTATTCTACCACTGCGCTACCACCCGCCCCGTATCATATGTATTAAAGAGTTTGATGTTTATGAATGATCCTTGTTTGTCCCATTTCCCCATTTGTATTTGAGCAGTTATTCTGGAAATATGCGCTCTATAAATGTGTATTATTATTATTATTATTTAGAGTTAAAGACCTCATCATCCATAAAATCCTCAGGTCTCTGCTGAGTTGTCTCCTCCTTGACAGAACGCGATGATACAAAGGTTGATGGCTGGAATCCTGCGAAAACACCACACACAAAAATCACAACATAAATAATGGCTGTACTTGGGCGATACTAATTTGACATACCAGTAATATTGAACATTCAATTTAATATATATTTGTCTACATTTAAGTTTTCCTTAATCACTAATAGTGGTAGACGGTGAAATATATCTAGAATAGTTGTCTAAATTTGTATCCACTTAACCAGCCTAGTTGGACTAGAAACCTTCTCATATATTTTTTTTTATCCCAAAGATAATTGAAAAATTAATCTTTCATGGGCAGGTTGACTTAGAATTCTTGCAATTTCGAAAAACACTGATATTATTCAAACTTTCATTGAAGATCTCTTCAACTTGCCTTCCTTAGAGCCCACAGAATTAAAGTATCCAGCGGAAAATCCTCCAGTGAAAGCTCCATGGAACCTAGGTCGGCCGCGGTTGTCTGTTGCATAAAGGTCATGAACAGAGACTGGCTTCTTACGTGCTTCATCTGAAATAGATGAGGAAATCAGTGAAACAGAAGGCCGTGCCGATCCTGGGATTCAAACCAAATTTGCTGGAGTCCAACTTAGCCAAAGGGTGAACACCACTAGCCAAAACTAGCTACATCAGTGGTACAATTGGTGGTCCTGTAAATTTAATAAAACCATAAATTTGCAAATTACACATGAAGACAAGCAGATACTGTAAAACAGGTATTATTCGCAGCTCAAAATTTTCACGATTTTGTAAAATTTAAGTTAAAAAACACATTCACGATTTGTAGAATTCACGTTGTCCAATTTTCAAAAAGGAAGTGACATCATAATGTTACACATGCCATTTCAATGCATTGCCGACTTTACAGCTTACACACACAATTGACCATGATCAGCCAATGATTAAATGATCCCACAGTTTATAGTGTTGTTAGGTAACTATAATCCAATCAAACTGAACAGGTTGAAGGTATTGTCATCTAATTAATGGCATATACACTCAGTTGGCCTTAGCCTGAACATGTTTTGATAACTATCAACGAGTCTCGACCTGGGCAGAGAGTGGGCCCTCATTCTATAGTATGTTTCTTAAATTCACGATCAAATACAAATAGCGGATTTCATGAAAATTAGAGACTCATTAATAATAGCTGTTTTACAGTATAGTGCAAGTGTCTAAGGCTCTTGGAATAATCATGAAGTGTCAGTCATCCAAAACAATACTGTAATGCAGTAGTTTAGGCTTCCATGTTTAATTAAGACTACAGCGAGATAATTTCGGTGTAGGTGGGTACAAATATTGCATAAGTAAATAACAATAATAAAATAATGTGAATGTCATCATTGGCATTCAAGGCTTTGCCTTCATTTCATGAACACGATGATTACACATAAAAGAATAATCTATGCTTTTATTATTCGGCAAAGTTGGAGATTTTACCAATTTGTCAGGTTAGGTTAGCATTTAGCAACTACATCATCATTGCTTTTGTGATAACAACTCTTTACAACGCTGCTCCATAACTTCCGATGGATAAATGGCTGATCCGATCAAAGCATCACGTCGATGAATGAAGTAATACATGAGCATGTTGAGTGCAGTTTCCTAATTTAGTGGTATGAATCTGTCCATTTGATTTTATGAGACAGAAGGTGGTCATGAATCATGATGACTACGATACAATCAAATGTAGAAAGAAGCTATATATATATTTCTGATCGAAACTGGTATGTACCATCTTCGATGATTGTAAGAGGATTTCCTAGATTCACAAACGAATCTTCTTCGTCTGAATCCATGGGCGCAGCCATTTTTTGTTGTAGTTCAGCATAAAAAGTTAACCTTCCAGCGAGTGGACTAAAACAACTTGACTAATCCATCATTACCTAAAGAATTACGTAATATGTGGTAGTAATGAATCAATTAATCGCATGACTGCACTACGCCACTTGCCAAGCAGACGTTTGTTTACATAATGATCATTAAATATTTTATCGAATTGCAATCAAAACAATGCGTGTTCTGCAGAAGTCATAACACGGAAGAGGCAGTTTACGCATGCGCAGAGATAGACCTAGTGGCTTCACCCTTAGAAGAAACAAGGTGATTCTTGTTTTGTGCTGTATATTGCTTTTATATATGCGCTGCAATGCAATCTTTCACGTTACATAAGCCTGGAAGATGATGAAGAAAATAAGTTTCAAGGGAATAAAGTTCTCGGGACAAAGACGTCAGCGTGGTGCATCGCCAAAAAACGAGGTGGGTCGCGAAAGGCAAGGAGACTTTGAAAGAACTGTGTTGCAGAGTGACTCACAAGTGTTATCACGACAAGGCTATGCAGACGAACAGACAACGACTGAATCCGACGTGAATCAGAGAAAGAGAGATAAGCTAGGACTTTTCTGGAACCTTCGACGCAAGCTCACACCAAGTGTCCATCGAAAATCGGGAGGAAGTGACGGTAGCCATATCGAAGAGTGCCAAAGTATGTCGGTGAAATGCGAGACAAAGAAATGTAAACAAAAAGGTAAACGTTTGTTTATGTTATGTGACAAGTCAGTGAAGTCAAACTCGACAGCATCTCAAAGTTGTGACAGTCTGAACTCCAATGGGCAAACTTACAGTGAAATGCATTCCAACACAGACAGCAATGACTTGGATGTGCTGAAAGAGAAGGCGAGTTCTAGGACGAAAGATATTTCAAAATTCCACTCAGACGGTCACAGAACAGAAGCATGTCGCAGTGCTGATCAGGATGATGCAGATTGTCAACGCAGACGGAACATTCGTGGATCTCATCTTGTGTGTCACGAAATTCCAACCTACGAGGCTTGTGAACCATACGAATTGTCTCAGAAATACGGAATACCTTGTGGCGTTATGCACGACCAGCGGCCTCCGAAATGGAGTTTAACCCAAGAGTTGTATAGATTATCAAAATTTGGCTGGTACTGGGGACCTATTACAAGAAACGAAGCTGAAGAGAAATTGACCAACCAGCCCGATGGTGCTTTTCTCGTTAGAGACAGTTCTGACGAACGTTACTTACTCAGTTTAAGCTTCAGATCATATGGCAGGACTCTTCACACAAGGATAGAACACTGTAATGGCATGTTTAGCTTCTATGCACAACCCGACACTGAAGGGTATCCATCCATAGTGGACTTAATCGAACATTCTATGAATGATTCACAGACGGGTATATTTTGTTATTCCCGTTCTCGGTCACCAGGGGCACCATCATTCCCTGTGAGACTCACCAAGCCAGTGTCTAGGTTCACGCAAGTTCGGACTTTGCAGTACTCGTGTCGGTTCGTCATCAGACAGTACACTCGATACGATCATATTCAGCAATTACCCCTGCCGACCAGCTTGAAGGGCTGGATAGAAGAAAACCAATATTGACTTCATCAGTTCATTGCAAAAAAAATGCCAGTGTTCATATATGGATCTGCACAAAACCATACCGACAGTCTCATCATAAGTTCTACATTTATCATATCTTCAGTTGACAGCATCTTGATTTTTATTTAATCATGTTCAAATTGGGAAATATGCAACAACATTTCAGACATTTGTATTGTATTAAAAGCGTTCTCATTTCCTGCTAATTTTATACCTTAGTTGATGAAACTTGCTTCAACGGAGTGGGTTCTGTGTATTATTGTCATCATATCTTGGATCTGATAACTCTTCAGCTTTGTTTGGCTTTTCCCTAGTGTTCTGTTTGAACAATACTGTCCTGATATGCAAGTGCAGATAGCACCGTGATATGTATGTATGCTCCAGTTTTTACAACATAAAATTTCAATAAGTTTTGGTACAAAGTGTTATGTTTTCTAAGAACATCACTTAATCACTGTCCAATGCCATTATCTTCATCATCACGTGATCATGCAGCAGTGTTTTTTATCATGATCGCGGTGATCATGACATCTTTAAAGCCATGTTACCACTGTTGGTGGTGTTGTTGTCACAATCATACTCGGGCACTTGTGGTCCTTGTACTTATAACATTAAGAAATGGAGTTTACTTATAGTATAAGTTATACATCTAAGGGTCATTATTCAGCCTGCAGCCATACACTTTTCGGCCTGCAATGATGCACCTTTTTTTATGATGCATATCAACAAGATTCACAAGCCACAATATGATACACAATCTGATACATCAATATTTGTTTGTGTTACTATTTTATTATAGGTAAAATTTGATGTTTATATACCTATGAAATTCGTGTTCAAAACAAATTCCAGTTATGGCATTTTATCATTAATCTTATAGTTTGGGTGTTTACTAATCACTAATCAGGTAATTGGACATGGAAACAAATGTTACTCATCGTACCGGCAAAACTTAATTTGTTTATCATGATAATCATGTAAAAATCTCATATGTTCTGTAAGAATATTTAGCATGTTTACATGAACTCGAATTTGGGTTACTGAAAGTTGGTGTGAAACTCCACAATAACTGATATAAGTTAATAAAATGGTTATTGTTTTAATTTGATTATGTCAACCAAAAGCATTCAACTTTCTCCAATTGGACACTACATTGTTAAGTATGAGTGAGATATTCCAGCTTCAAAGTAAAATTAATTAGTAATAATAATAAGAAGAAGAACATATATAGAGCAGCAACTCCACACATATAGTGCGCTCATAGTGCTTACAAATAAAAACAGGAATTATACAAATGGGAAGAAACAATTCACTCTAGATCATCGTAAAAGATGGGTTTTAAGATTGCTTTTGAAAGAGAGTGGGTAGAAGTCTGGTTGAAATAGGGAGAGCATTCCATTTAATAGAGGCAGACACAGCAAAGGAACAATAGCCAAATGCTTTTAGATTCCATCTAAGTACAATGAGTACATCTTGAAGGAGTGCAAATTAATGGATATATTCGTTCTGAGAAATGATGGAGCAGTTCTGTGAACACACTGATAGGTGATGGACAGGAATTAAAATATATTGGCTTGGATAGCCAACCAATGGTGACTGGAGAGCAGCGAAATGCTGGATCTTTTTAAGGACAACAGCACGGCAGTATTTTGGATTCACTGTAATTTGAACATGAAATCTTGATTGGCATTTACTAGTAGGCTGTTTACACAATCTGGCCTTCAGAAAATTAAATATCTAACAAGTATTGAAGCAGCATCTTTGCCACCTTGGTAAGAAAGTGCGTATATTTCTGATGTTTCTTAAGTGGAAGTAGCAGTTCCTGCAGATGTCAAGAACATACTTTTCCATACTAGGATCAGACTGTACAAGATCAGACTGTATAAGATCAGACTGTATAGGATGTCCAAGATTTAGATGGAAGACATAGGAATACTGGCTTGTTCTATGTTAATGTTTGTTGGGAGTCTAGAAAAGAATAGCCTCAGTTTTATCATGATTAATTTTTAATTTGTTGTGCATCATCCATACGCCAATGTCTCTAGTACATTCCTCCAGTCGTCGCGTATGGGTGAAGTATTCCCGCTGCGACGTAAAGCACTAATTCATCACATTCCTCCGTATGAGTGATAGCAGCTTCTTGTGAATTGGTGTCTGGAGAGTAAGAGTTTGATAGATAATTGTGTATCGTCAGCATAGAAGTGGTGAGGTATTTTGTGAACCCCGATTTGAGTTCCAAGATGGGTGGTACAAGTTGGGTGGTACAGAGAGTGAACAATAGTGGAACAGTAATTCATTAATTCATTCCAATCGTACGTTATCGAAATATGTTGGTTAATATTTGATTTATTTGTCAGAATATGATTCTAAACAAGTTGTCAAACTTACTAAATCCGCTTCTGTGTATTTATATAATAATGATGTGCATATACATCATAAAGTAATAAAGAAATATTTACAGAAGAACAAGTTCCTATTCCAGTGGACAGAAAAATGCATAAATATCGATATGGAAATGTATATGCAGAGTGATATTTATCTTTATCACTTAATGTTAAATTATGTAAATTCAATTAATTATTATATGGACCTACATGTAAATGCATATCTAAATTCAGCCTCCTTCTAGATGTACTTTCGCTATCGCTGTTTATTCCTTATACACGATCTGTTATAGTATACAGTGATAGACTGGACTACCTTGACAATATCGACCACGATACTGTCTGAAAATGTGAACAATATGTTAACATCATGGCGGAGCTATGTAACTAATAATATTAAGCAGCAGTCGTACGTTTGACCCCATCACTTGACTACCACGCGCTGAAGCCCCTCAGAGGACCCCCGACAGCAATGACAATAAAAATAGAACGAGGAAGTATTTTGTCCACCTTCACGGAAGTTAGTTATGAGCAAAGCTTTCAATAGATAAACCTGTTATCATGTTTATTTTTGAAATATTGTGTGACCATACAAGTGGTCTACGTGTACATCCTTGATGTTCTGAAATTCAGAGCAAGTAATTGATTGAAAATCAACAATATTTGTTTAAAGAGAGGAATGCATACTGATCCGTGTGGTTGTAAACTGCAGATGCACTCGATTTGATATAGCCTACGGTATAAAGACCATCAACATGTGATATGGACACTATACCATATATGGTACTAGCATTATGCATAGCTTCACTAAAATTCATTGACAATATGGTAATATACTTTATATAAACATTGTAATATCAACAGTATTTTGATAGAACAATGTACAATGTACCAGCATAGCTTTAATGACATTCATTGACGAAATGTTAATGTACGTGTCATAAATATTGAACATCAAGAACAGTATTTACTTGATAGCGACAATATATAGCATACATGGCTTTTGTTGATCACATATATAAACGTATACTAAAAAGAATAAATACAAAAATATATAAGGCCGACAGCTTTATACCAAATTTCGGAACTCTGCATGTCGCCATGATGAATCTGGTGCAATGCTCCTTTCAATGCGTCTGGGTATATTTCTTGAAAAGTATAGTTCCTGTAGAGGTTTAGACATTCTTCCTTGTTAAAAAATGAAGCTAAATTTATATGTCCAAAAAGAATACTGGTCATTAATCATGTTTGTTGAAAATAGTTATTTCGTCCGACGTGGTCACAGAGAAGCCATGTGTCATATACAATAATTACCACCGCGGTCTATATGGTGAGATTACGTATATATTATGTACATAAAATTCAATCTTTTATATATCCACATTTATCGACTTGGTTGGCGCTAAATTATTTATTTAATAACAAGATAAATTTCGACATCATCTCCTTTACAAACTATGACCACTGCTATTTCAACATCTTCCCTAGGCCACGTGATCTAACTCTGCGTAGCTCGGAGCTACTCTTCCCTGGGGGAGATGCTACTTCGATGGGGGCGCGGCATCAATGTTCGCGAAAGTTACCTTTCTGACGCGATATTGATAGGATGCGATGTCTGTAGAGTGGCA